>CAVNYN010218246.1:0-30383 GCA_963692815.1 Nyctanthes arbor-tristis
CGTTTGCACCAAACGAAGAACTCTGTCCTTCAATCTTCACGCGAACCCCGGCTTCAACCCTTGCTCCAATCTTCTAGCCTCCAAGACTGAGTTTCCTATGATGAATCCCCCCTTCTACCGCAGGGTTCTCGTTCTTTTATAGTTAGGGAGGCCTTAGAACCCTAAAATGTGTCAAAAAGGCCCGAAAACGCGTAAACGGATTTCCCCCGATACGGGCCGCGGGTGGCCGCGGCCAACAGAAACTCAGGTAAGCCCGCGGGTGGCCGCGGCATGCTTGCCGCGGCCTAGCAGAAAAATTTCTAGGCTGCGGGTAGGGGGCGGTTTGCTTGCCGCGCCCACCCGCGGCCTACTTTCAGCACGTGCAATTCAGTCCCTGATTTGACTTTTTCTTGCGGTAATGGTCCTTTTCAGCTTTTTCTTCATTTAAGCACGTCCCCAAACTTTCCGACCTATTCATTATGGTCCCCGCTCTCTTTAAACATGACACAAATGACCTCTTTCAAGTTTCCCAATGGTGGCATTCGGCTTTCACACTTGTTGACGTTGATCTTTTCTCTTCCCACTCCCGAGCCTTCACATCTTGATGCATGTAAAGCTCAATTTGGTTCAAAAATAGTTCTTTTCACTTGTATCACTCCAATTTGAGCTTTTCACCTATATGAACCATATTCATACAAATTAAGTAGAAATCTGCTCGATTTTATATAGAATTGCATAAGTTAAGAGAAGTATTTATGCATATAAAATACACTTATCACTCGGCATGAAAGTTAAACCACATTTTTTTCACTTAGATGCAAGACGACAATAATGAGAATAATCTGGTTTATTCGAACTTTCTATACAGAATACAAAGTAAAAAGTTTGGAGACAAACTTTTGTGAAAATTGTGTGGTCCACAACGTGATGCCCGCCATATGAGATAGGTAAAAGGGTTGATCATTTAATTTAGGATAAGATCTTTTGTGGTTAAATGTAAATTCATTGTAGAGTGCAATTAGGACCAAAAAGGGATGTAATCCACGTTTTTAACATTTGACATTGGGTGTTGGTTCAATTTCATAATTAAACACGATTGACTATCTTTAAAAACTTTCAATTAGCTAAAAAAGCATCTCCAAAACTAGAATAGGTTTCACACAAAGAACTTATTTGTATGATAGACTCTTCAATGAAAAGATTGCATACCTGTCAACATACACATACTTTCTCATACTTTTTAAAACTTGAATTTGATCAAACTAATTATATCTACATATCTTGTGAAACCATCTGTACTGCACAAATCTCTATTATTCAACTGCACGCATTCTCTACCTTATTTCACAAAATCTATTTTTATGTGAACATAAACACACACTTGAGAAAGGATGGACTTTTACTTGGACGGTGGGATACCGCAGAGAGTTGTGCAAAACAACAACATATGAGACTTTCCAAAAGTTAAGAACAATATGGACTTGGATGTATTCAGATAATAATAAATGTATCAGAAGAAGCAGATGAAGGCTGTTTTTTTTTTCCTCCCTTTTTTTCCTTTTCTGAAAAACATTTTTTTTTAAAATCTTGTTACATTTTGAGAATTAATTTACCTTTATATATGTAAGTGAAAGGAGAAGTACAAATTTCTTGTTTGACCCACCACCATTTTCGACCTTGTTACTATGAAGTGTTCCGATTGACGCCATTATAGTTTTAACTTTCATGTTATGTTATGCCCACATTTTGAAACTGGTAACCTCATCAACAAAATGTGCGCACATAACTTCCCTGTAGAGATTATTTTCTCAAGTTCTCTTTTATGTACCATACACAACACTTGACAAACAACTTAAAAAGGCAACCAAATAATCACAATTCTTACAAGTCACTACACGAAATTGATATCATCTTCATGTGTCAAAGAAGCTCTTCATGTGATTATGAAATCCATTGAATATATGCCTCTAGATTTTTAATCCCGGAAGCCATTAACATCGCGCATTTAATTAACAGATCGAAGATACAACATATCTTTATTATAATATATTAATATTAAGAAAATGAAAGTGAGTGGAAGTCACAGATCGGAAGAGCATGATAAATCACAGTGAAGCAGCAGAAGGAAGCAACAGTGCAAAATGAACGGTCACATATCAAAGTTTAGACCAAGATATCAACCACTTATCTAAAGCACAATCTATAATGGGCTTGCATCATATAGCCATATTCTCTTATCATCATCGATCAAACCAAATGTAGGGTAAGGATCCAAACAAGAATTTCCCACCTGATCACTACCAGTTAATTACCACTATATATATACACACACCGGACCCTGTAATGTGTGAGTCCAGCAAATTAAAGTCAAAGAATACAAGAATTAATCACTACTAAAAAAGAACGAGCGCATTAGGAGAAAAAAATGGTTCGCAGGGAAGATAAAGAAACGATGAGAAAAGGGCCATGGACGGAAGAAGAAGACTACCACCTGGTTTTATACGTGAACTTGTTTGGTGAAAGGCGATGGGACTTCATAGCCAAAGTATCAGGTTTGAAGGTTGGAGGGAGACAAACATACTAGGTAGGATTTATCTGGGCAATGGATTCAAATCTTAAAGAACCTTATAGTTTAACACACTGTTTCCACCTATATATTATCTTGTCCTTGTAGGTTTGAAAAGAACGGGCAAGAGTTGCAGGTTGCGTTGGGTTAATTATCTCAATCCTGGGTTGAAAAGAGAGATCGGAAGATGGCTCCCCATGAACAGCGCCTTGTTCTTCAACTTCACTCCAAATGGGGCAACAGGTACGTACGTACCATCATCACTTCATTAGAATACGTGATATGAATAACTGACGTGTTTTTCCCAGGTGGTCGAAAATTGCTAGGAAGCTACCGGGAAGAACCGATAATGAGATCAAGAACTACTGGAGGACCCATATGAGGAAAAGTGCTCAGGAGAGGAAGAAATCATCAGTTATATCCCCAATCTCGTCCGAGGTAATCACGGAGATCAAGGAGCCAAGTTTTTACGACACGGGAGGGCTTGACGTGGCAACAACAATTGCGATCAATGAGGCGGAAACGCCAACATCTAGTATGGACCCAAGTGTCTCGCGACGTGAGGGTAAAGATCTAGGAAGAAATCGCAAAATTCTACTCAATGGATGAAATATGGAAGGATATTGAATTGTCTCAAGACAACTACGTCAGTCTCCCAAGCGAAACAATGGCATCTCCGACTCCGATCTGGGATTATTGTCCAGATCAGTTTCTTTGGCCCATGGATATTGGTGAAGAAAACAAAATGTCGTGTCTGCCAATGACTTATCATTTCCGTTACTAATTACATTTAGAATTTTTCATTTTATATAGAGCTAGTTAAATTTTATTATTAGGTCCAATAATAACCACTTAATAATTAAGTAGCAGTACTGAAGTTCTTGTAAGTTGGTTTGGCTTGGGGTTCTTTAATTAATAGCTAGAGGTGTAAAAAGGGGTCCGGAATCTCAAGTCGGCGGTACTGGCTTGGCTCGACAACCTGGTCCAAGAGGTCGAGATGCATCAATCCTAGTACTAGCTGGTATATGCAACTATGTGATGGTTTTTCTCATATGAAATCACTTGTAATCATTTATAATAATTATAATAATGTATAATCCTCAAGTGAATATGATAATTACGTAATATGTACACATAGTTTGACACGACTTCTAGTTGTGAATTTAACTATTTATTATAATAATTAATATGTTTAGTTATGTGGATCAGACATCTAAGTTACATATGTTGGGTCAATATTTTTTGTTCAAAAATATCTTTAGTAATGATAAGTTTACCTCAAATTTACTTATTTTGAAACTAAACTTGGTCAACCTCAAAATATCTTATCCTCCGGTAAATCAGATGGATGACTATGGTTTCATTGAAAATTTTCTAGTACTTCCAAAAAATGCCGACATTACGGTACCTCTCATCTCATATGAGTGTATAGATGCACGTCATGTAATAGTTACTTTGATTTTCATCTACAAATAATTTGTCTCAAAAATTACTTAAACTTATTAAGCCAAACATGCTTTAACTGATAATATGACGATCAATATTAATATGATGATTTAGTGGAAGCACTTAATTTGGTGATGATTTGAGGGTAGTATTCCTGCAACTTTTTTTTTTTTTTTAAGTGCACTGATTTTTAATTGCACTAAGGAAATTTTGCACCGATAATCCTTAACCATTGCCTTTAGTGTGTAAACAGTCCATAGGCCCATAACATTTATTTCTTGCACTAACGTCCTTAACCTGTGTCTTTGGTGGCTCAATTAATTACTACTTTTTTCTCTCTCTCTCTTTTCTTTAATTTTCTTCAAAAGAAAAAAGAGTATGCTCTCTTTTTGGTCCAAAAAAAAAAAAAAGAGTATGCTTTCAATTGTAATTATGAAAAATTGAATTTAGGCCCGTAACCTTTGCAATTTGTTTCATTTGAATTAAGACTTTAATTTATTGACCAAGATGATAACAATTTGTACATTTTTAACTGCGACAAAATTACTTAATTTAATTAATCACATTATTATTCATTTAACTAAATGTTTGGTAACCAATTAATTATTTGGTTACGATTAATTTCAATAAATGTGTTGACAGTAACTCACAGGAATGTGATATATCTTCGTACTTGACACTTTATACATTTATCACCGAAACTAATCACAGTTCGTTACAAACAGACCACAACATGTGTTGGAAAGAATTGTAGGGGTTAATATTTTTACGCTACTTAATATTTTCTACTTTTTTGTAATATGCAAAAACCTAGTTGTTGCCTTAAAAAAAAGGGAAAAAAAACTAATTAAAGATTGTATTGATATTTTTATTAAACTCTCAAAAGGAATAATAGCTTATCGAACACATAGGCTAGGGACGTCAATGCCAAGAAACAAAAATTTGGAGACCATTTGCACACTATATATAAGCCATATGTCAAGGACCATTTCCTCCATTCCTTCCTAGTACTAATGATTCTTCATGTAATAAATCATTCATCATATGCAAGAATTGAATTATGACGTAGGTGCTACTAGCTTCGAGGGGTGGCGTGAGATTTTTTTATTATTTTTCTCTATATAAAAGAAATTTTTTATTGTTTTATTCTAAATTTAATATAAGTGGTAAACGGTTATTTTCCCCCTTTTAGGGGTCAAAATGGATGGATTCCATTTGTATGGACTTTCTGGGAAATTTTTAAAAGTTCAGAGACTCCAGATGTTGGAAAAACAGTTTAGAAATGAAATTGCTACATTTTACAAAGTTTAGGGAGCTTTGTGAAATTTAGCCAATTATTTTTGGTTTGATTACATGACCCGGCCCATCTCGATGGCCCAACCGGGTCTGTCTTAGCTGTCAACGCAATCAGCGGTTCAATGTAATGTAAGGAAAGCGGGTCCGGGAAAGACCTAACAAAAAGGAGAGAAGAATTTGAGTCAACTCTTTTAGCTTATTTTGACTTTTTCTTCTTTCTCTTTTCATTGTGAAGAATAAAATTTAAGTTGAACACTTTCAACTACTACTAAAGAAACATCGATCTGCATGTCAAGTTGAGTAGTTGATGAAAATTATTTTAGCAAGCTTTTTGATAGAATAAAAAAACTAACATAAAGAAATAATTTGGGGGTTAAACTTTTTTAATAAAGATGTGTCAGTGTCAAGTGATTTAAGTTTGTATTGGAGTAGATATTTTACTTGTCTTTTATCAACTTGCTTGTAATTAAAATTATTAGGAGAATAATACGAAAAAAAAGAAATTATTAGGAAAGTTGCAAAATATAGATGGATAATAGTGATCGAGTTTGTTTGTCAATTATATGAGAGTTATGGACTTGTGGTCCATTTCACTATCGCATTAATCTATTAATTATTACTTTTCTAGACCATGTTAACTAAGAAATCTTCCGATCTTAGACTATTGTTTATTGTACTTTAAAATTGATAAGTGTAATGTATTTTCATTTTACTATGAAACTCGTATCATATGGTTAGAGAATTCATATATTAAGGTGAATGCCAGCCTAACTAGAATGTTTGAAATGTTTTTATCTCTCTAATCAAGCTCAATTAGTTTACTGTATTCTTTAAGCATGAATTTCTTATCGATTCTATCCACAACCTTTTTCTTTTTTAGATGGTTTAGTGGATTTAATTTGAAGTCCTTTTCAATTTAAATAGCCAACAAAAATATTTTAGTGAAGGACTTGACAATTGATATATCTAATTAAAGACTCCAAACATTCATTTAAGGTAAAGATATCATATTAGGTGAACCAACTTTGTAGTCTACTTCAGCCTCAAGTTGAGATCTCAATAAGAGTAAATGGGAATTAAAAGCAAAAAGGCAGAAAGAGATATGTATGACATAATTGATTTTGCTAAACATAGAGATAGTAATTTCACCACCATTTTAGGTCAAAAGATACTTGCAAGGAGTAATAGAGCAATGAACATGGATTAAATAGCAAAGGATAGCAAGTGATGTTGGAAGAAACAAATGAGAAAACTAAATTAAAAAAAAAGGGAAAATGAATAAATAGAGGGGGGAAAATAAGAAATGGAGGAAGAAAGGGTCATCGTTGACTTGTAAATTTGTCTTGAGGATGTCTGGCTGAAGTGGTCAGTTTCATTTTATCAAAAAGTGCCTCTAGAGTTTTGACTCGTGTGACCTGAGTATAGTGTTTTGCTATATTTTTATCTTGGAAGTTTACAATATACCAATTGTTAAAAGACTTGTTGGGAATAAATCGGATTTGACTGCAAATTTGTTGACAATTTGGTTTGACGTTATGAAACTTGAGAGTCCAAATAGAGAAGAAAAGTGGATAAAAGCATTGATGAGAGGTGAAAATGAAAGGATAATAAAGTGAAGTGTTATAATATGGGTTGATGTTCTGATGTCCCTGTATTTCAACTAATCTAACCTAGACATTTTACCTGTTCAACAATTCCAAGGACTCAAATGCACATTTAAAAGTTTTAACTCACAAATTACATGTGCAAACCCAATATTTCACTCTTTTTTGCATTTTTAGCCACAACTTTATTTTCTTGACACTGAACTCATCAATGTTTTTTAATTTTATGTTCTTTAGTTGATTTATGTCCCCTTTGAATAGAAGAGTAGGGAGTTCTTTGTTTAGAAAAGGTTTTAGACTGTAATCAATGATTTAGTTTTAATATAATTGTTTCTTTTAACTTTTAAATTGATACAAAAAAAAAATGTTGGAAATTTAAAACAAGAAAAATACAAAGGTATAAAATAACATCAGGGTGAAAAAAACAATTTCACATCACATATCAATTACATTAAAGATTCTTATTATTTACTCCGTTAATATTTTTTCTCCAACTTTTCCATCATCGCGTCCCTAACCCTAGTCTTTCATCACGCACTTTTGGCTAAAGTTTAAAGAATAATGCTAGCAGTAGTTAGTAGTGATTTGGCGAGAGTGGATGTGTCTTTTGTCTTGCCTTTATTAGGGTGTATATGTCTCTTTACTCCACTTTTGTTTTAAAATTGTTGGAATCGAGTCACCTATTAAGTAAGGTAATAACAGAAAATAGCATCACTCAAAGTTTAAAAGATAACTTACGTGGTTATTAGTTAAAACTTAAAAATATGTGAGTGATAATACATGAATAGTTTGTAAGTTTCCCAAAATGTTTGACTAGTTTAGACAACACAAGTTCTCAAACATATACAAAGTAAGGGTTACATTTGATCAAGGGCCCCTTAGCTAAATTAAAATACTATAGACAAACTATTTAACTATCACCACACATTTTACATTTCAAAATTCACCACACATTTGACCAAGGGTTACATTTGATTCTCAATATCCTTTGCTATTATAATTTTACCTATGACTGATTCAATAATTATATTCAATTATTACCACACATTTCTAATTTCAATAAAATCTCTATCACTCATTTTAACTTATTATTATAATTTCTCATTATAATTTAACATGATGAGGATTAAGAAAAACTTCAATGCTCTAGAAACACCGAACACGGTACTTCAGACCAATCAAAAACTCACATGTGAGTTTTGGAATCCCAATTTGTTATTTAATTTGGGCCAACGCCCACAATTAAACTTTTAATTGGTCGACAACGTTAAGTATTTAATGTTCTTGGAGCACTAAATATTTACCAATTACCACTCATTCTTAGTTAATATACTATTTTGGATGGAAGCCGTGAATAGGATAACAAACGTTTATAGTGTGAAAATTAGAGAAGTATGAAAGCAAAGAATTGTCGTTTGGTTTGGTAGCAGTTTTCTGCCGCTTCCAATTTTGAATCTTCTGTCTGCTTCCTCTTATTTTCTTCACATTCCCACTTTTCTCACTCTACTCTCTCTCTCTCTCTCTCTCTCTCTCTAGAGTCTTCTGCCTCCCTTCACAACATTCCATTCACCCTGATCCCTCACTCCCACGCACAGACCCTTGGATGGACTTCATTTGACCATATATAAATTCTGCGTCTCTGGTCACCAAGTTTCAAAGTTTTGTTTTCCGGTTATCATGGCGGTGTCAAAGAAATGGAAACAGCAAGAGGAAATTAGCCCTGAGAGAACCAAGGTGTGGATTGAGCCTCCAAAAGGGAAGCACCGGAAAGTTCCGGTTATTTATTACCTTTCCAGTAATGGGCAGCTCCAATATCCCCATTTCATGGAGGTTCCTCTTTCATCTAATGAAGGCCTCTATCTCAGAGGTAGGTAAAGGCGTTTCTATTATTGTTCCGCTAGATTTTGGAACCCAGTTGAAATTAATTGATGTTTTT
Source organism: Nyctanthes arbor-tristis (assembly GCA_963692815.1). Lineage (NCBI taxonomy): Eukaryota > Viridiplantae > Streptophyta > Magnoliopsida > Lamiales > Oleaceae > Nyctanthes > Nyctanthes arbor-tristis. Next base: position 8,828 of record CAVNYN010218246.1, read on the forward strand.
TTTCGTCTGCAGATGTGATCAGCCGCTTGAATTTTCTCCGTGGAATGGGCATGGCTTCCAAGTATTCCTGGTCTTGTAAACGGTGAAATTTTCAATTAATTGTACCCAATTTCTGCTTGAATTTGGAAACGTTGCGCAATATTTATTCTGGGCGAATTGGTTCAGGAGGTATAAGACTGGATTCGTCTGGCACGATTTGTCGGAGAACGAGTTAGTCTACCCGGCGCACGGACACGAGTACGTGCTCAAGGGATCGGAGCTTGTGGAAAACAAATTGTTCGAAACGGGTTCTTCTTTGATTCCGAATAAGAATCCTTCGCCGCCGGAGAGCTCAAGGGAGGAAGTAGATATCCTGGCAATGCACTCACGGAGGCGGAACCAGTCCTGCAGCTCAATCGACCTCAACTTACACGAGTACTGTGTATACAAGGCAGAGTCCTCTGGCAGCGCCTCCGCCGATGCGTCCACTCAGACCGATGATAAGCGGCGGCGACGCCACCGGCGACCCGAGCACAACGAAATAGTAGAAGAAAAGAGCAATGAGGCACACGAAACGACGCCGCCCCGGAACCAAAACACAACCGAAAAGGATGAGATCGAGATTTCACCACCATCCTCAGATTCCAGCTCGGAAACCCTAGAAACTCTGATGAAATCCGACGGCCGTCTGATTCTACTGCCAGAAACAGTCAACGAAGAACAAACAGCCAAGAATCACCGGGCCAGGACGTCATCAATTCTGATGCAGTTACTCTCCTGCGGTTCCACATCATTTAAGGATTGTGGTCCTGGACAAGGATTAAGCTTAATCTCCCAGTACAAGATGAGACTGCCACGTTGCAGAGGATCAGGGGAGTCAACTCCAGGAACTGGAAGAAAGAAACTGGAGGAAAAAGAATACTTTAGTGGCAGCTTAGTAGAGACAAAGAATGAAGATTTTCCGGCTCTGAAAAGATCCTCAGATCTTACAATGCAGATAGGTGAGTTTCAATTACTTGCTCATTTGCATCCTCTTGTTTGGCTAATTTCAAATTATAATTTCACTTATTACCATTCCTAATTTGAGAACTATTTAATTATAACTGTGCATTTTAAACTTTCATTTTTCTATAATTCATTTCAACTCATTATAATTTATCATTATAATTCAATTGTCATAATGAGAATCAGACAAGCACAGGTGGGCTGCCATGAGGCTCAAGTATGTGCATAGAAGCATTGAATTTTGATTAATTGAGATCTTGTGAGTGCAAGTGCATTTGCTTTATTGATTTGGGAATACCATATTCACTAACTCAGTGAAGAGAAGGGCACTACAAGATATTTTGGCACCAAGTGTCGGGGTGCTTAACTTTTAACTGGTAGCAATTAATTCCTCCAACTCCATTTGTCAACCAATTATAATTGATTTTGTTTATAGCTAGTTATGGTTGCCAAACAGAGAGGGATTTGTCCGTTCATTGATGCAATGGTGTGACTGATTTATAGTACATTTGAAATTAATTTTGCAGGAGTTCACCGTTGGAATTGGAAGAGAAGCGGTTGGATGGGATGACAGCTAAATGCATACCAAAATTAATGCATCTGAACTAGAGGGTAACAACAAACGGTAGGTTGTGTAATGAGTAATGAACATGCTACACAATAAGATGTAAAATCTTATGAATGGTAACTTTGAAAATTTTCAATTAGCCCATGAGTATTTGTGTCACGTCTAGTCATAAATGTCTAACTAGAAGTCGACTTTCAGAAAATTGGTGGTTATAGCTTTTTATAAGAAAGTGTTAGGTAATTATTATATCGGTCCGGCTAAGGAGATGAATAATTTGTTAGATTTCCGCCACGTGAGCAGTAAGACTCTTTATCTAGAGCCTTATCTATTTACTTAAGCAAATTTCATTATTATATAACAATGGTCCCTTTTTGGAAGCTAGTTTTTGACTTGTACCATTTTGCTTCTTGTTATTTTCTAGGTGATTCTTGTGTTCCGTAGCATGAATTTTGTGTATTTTGGAATTATAGGCATTAACTTTGTTGAGTGGACCCAATTCCCAAATGCCTTTGACATCTTTGGTGAGTATTTTATTTGGGAAAACAAAACTTTTTCTCCTTTCTTTAGGTCCCAAATTCCGACATGGGAGATGCCTCTGATTTTAGGGATGATTGTTTCAAACAATTGCAACATTTTCCTCAAACAAGAAGTTGAGATGTCAACTATCATTGGACTCCACATCTGAACAAGGAGATGTTTTCCAAGTAAAGCTTACTTTTTGACAGCCAAGATTCATGGCTACTAAAACTAATTTGTGGCGAATTCAAATTTACATAGTTAAGATCTTATTATAACGCATGGAGCTCCTTCTGAAACTAACAAAATGCTTGAAAGCAAAGATAATATATACTCTGATTGTCCATCAAATTTTCAAGACAAGCCATTCACTTGTTTAATGGATATATATTTGTTTACTTGTGATCGACAAGATAAATAAGTCTCACAATTTTAAAGTTTTTGAATATATGGTGCCATCACGTTGAGAGGGGAAACTTAACCCAAGACCATATGAGGCACCAACAAAAGCACTGGGAACGCGTAATAATAACGCAATTAAACATTAGTTTGTCTAACGCAGTGGCAAATTCGTCCTAGCACAAACTCATTTATCCAATCCAAGTATATTAGAACATAGTATGGTTCACAAAGAATACACAATAATTGTTCTATCACAAAACTAAACTAGATTTAAAAAAAAAAAAAAATCTACTGGAAACAGAGCGACAAAGTAAAAGAGAAAATGCTTTGATCAACTGCTGTTTTATAAAACCCAATGTTAATGTGTCCTTTACTACTTTCTCAACATGAATTATGGTAAGAAGAAATCTAGTGACAATTGAAAATTATGACAAATCTATATATGTTAAAGGAATTAAGTTTGCGGTATATTTGTAATGTTTTTTCCAGCAAAAAATCTATTAGTAGGGTCTAGGGCTAGGCATATGATCCGCCAACCCACAAACCCAACCAGGACCTGTAATGGGTCGGGTTGTATAGTAGACTAGGTCGGTAGCCGGTTTAGAAGTAGAGAACCCGACTCGGGTCGAGTCAGGTTCCGTGTCGCCAGTGTACAAGCAGGTTCAACTCGCGTAACCCAACTTGTCAAACCCAAGTCGGGTTAGACCCATTCAACCCGGTTTTATTTTATTATTATTTTTTTTCTCTTTTTTGAATTCGTTGGCTTTTAAGGCAGATAGATACAAATATAGACATATACAGTCATACAAACCTTAAGCCCCTATTTCAAACTGTTTCTCCACTCTCTCCAGTCTCCACTCTCTACTGCACTATGAAGTATGAACTCTCATCCACTTCTGCTGCAGCCGTCCACTCATTGGGACCCTCTAGTACCGCCGCAACCCTCTGCTGCTGTTGTTGCGCCGCCCGTTCCTCCGCCGCAGCCGCTGCTGCTGAAACTACATTTCCCCTTTTTTTCTGATTTTTGTTGCTTGAATTTGGAAAATAAAATGTATGTGAAAAAGGAAAAGGTTTAGCTTTGGCATGAACTTCTATGAAAAGATCTTAGATCAAACAAATGTGGCTAGATTTCTTCACTGTGGCGTCTCGTCTCTAGTGCTTGCAGACTCGCTGGGAAGACTTATTTAATTTATATATATATATATATATATATAGGGCCTGGTTGCTTTTTGGGCTACCCTGACAACCCGAGTTGACTCGGGTTTTGGAACCGAGTCGATCCGACTTGGTTCCAAATATTAAAACCCGATTTTCTATAGGGACGGGTTCGGGTCATAAGCATATCCGACCCGATGCCCAGACCTAGGGTCTATTTCAACATTTTTTTCATATTACGGTAACTAGTTTGGTATTCTAAAATTTTCAATTTTTTAAAATTTTTTGTTCTCTTTTGCCTTAATGATAACAATAGTGTTAAATTTTACTGTAAATTATAGTTACCTTAAGATGATAAGAATAAATTTACATTATTGTTTGGTTAAAAATTAATTATTTCTTATTGGCTAACGTAACCCTATAAAATTTCTGCATACTAAAAAAATAGAAAAAAAACTTATAAAATTTTATATTATTTATTTTTTAAAAATAATTTGATATGTATCCTTCCAGCTCAACGCACATATAAGAATTTAGTTTAAGTTAAAAGTAGTACCCGACATTCTAAGGGCATCTTCAGAGCCATATCAAGTTTACATTTCCTACACATTATCATTCCTTTTTATTTATTTTAGTTTAAGTTAAAAGTGGTGCCCAACATCCGCTTTTCATTTTATTTTTATTATTATCATTTATTTATTTATTATTATTATTTTTGGAGTATATACCTCCTTTTTCTATTTATTCACTCTCCTATTTAGTACTCATGAAGTACTGAATACTCGGTAATACTCTTGACAAATAAAAAATATATATGTGTTTTAAATGACTCAATTAATTAACACACTAGAGCCTGTAAACCTACATGTCAATTCTTGATTTTGTTATGCAAGATAGAGTAGATACTCATGGAGTATTGGAAATTTTTCGTTGATTTTTGTCTTAACTTTTTATTCTCCAACTTACTTTATTTAATCCAATAAATTATTACTGATACAAATAGGGATATGTGTAACATATCCCGCGAAATGTTAGATGTGTAATCGTTATTCTGTCAACGATTGAAATAAATACGTGAATTCGTCATTATTTGTATTCCAAGACTAAAAGGTTGTTATTCAATTAAATGCCTAAACTTAAGATATGACTAATGACCAAGGATTGGATATGCTAGATTTGCCAAATTATAAGCCATATGCTAGTTTTGTAAACAATGAAAAACTACTTTTACCACATGTATAAGACACTTGTCATCCTCACAAATTAAAATGTGCTAGTTTTGTATATATCAAGACACTTGGCATTCTCACAATTGAAAATGTATTAGGGGTTGTTTGAACCTCTTTATTTTTTCATTTATAAATTCACCTACCATGATTTGATTGTTGATTTGACAACTACTTAACAATCACCACACATTTCAAACTTCAATTAAATCTCCACCACTCATTTCTACTCATTATAAATTCCCTTTATAAATTGTAAGAATAAAGAGCTTCAAACAAGCTCTTAGTTTTGCAAACTCATCAAGGTCACTTGTCATTTTTGTGAATAATTAATTGCTAGTCTTGCCAAGTATTAAGACATTTGTCATTTTTGTTATTGGTGAATTTCAAATGTTATTTAAAAACAATTAACTCTAACACTTATAAAAAGGATCAAGGCAATGAAAATTTATCATCTCTCCAAGACATTTATTTACTCGCCTTGCCCCCTCACCCACAAAATTCGTCCAAAAATAGTCATGGTGGAAAAATACCAATAAACCACCCACCCAAAAAGCACCCTCTTTGCATTAAAAATAAAGCTCTCTTCATATACATATTAAAACCCTATTTAAATGAAACACTTTGTTTGTGAAATATCAAAGACTTGAAGACAATCTTTCACCGAGAATTCGTTTAAAGAATCCTTGAATCAAAAGGTAAGTTACATGTGCCTTGGCTCTCTCTCTTCGAAACTCGTGCCTTCCTTAATTCTCTTTGGTATTCGATTGTGCGTAATTGCTTCTCATACTCCTATTGTATTGCTTTGCCATTTGATACCTAAGTGTGTATACTTGTTTTTGGATAAATAATTGTCTCTTGTTTTTGGCCATTGCTAGTGGTGCTATCTACCAATTTGCATTGCTTTGTGATACTATGGTCTTACTGTCTTGTCTTAGCCATTTTGAATTGTTATTGAATCTTTGTGTATTGCGCTTACGGGTAGGTGCTAAGCTAGTGATGGCCCAACTTGTACTTATGATTGGCTTCCTTGTGGCGTTATGGTCTTTTTTTCATTCTATCATGAGCCAATGCATATTCTTATTTACTGAGTACATTGTAGTCACCCTTTCCTTTCCCTTTTACAAGCTTATAGGTATTGAATTAAAAGCTTTGTGGCTGCATCGCCCCAAAGGTGGATGAGATACATATATGTGATCGAGACTTCGGTGTGTGGCTGAAGTTTCGTTATGAGTGGCTGCAATATTTGTTGTAAAATCATTTTGGATAAGAGTGTTTTAACTTGTATTTATAAAGTCTCGCCTTCAATTTTAAATTTGAGATTTGCTTCTCAAATGTTTCCGCTATTAATACGGGAAAATAAGGTAATAGAATTGAGGGCGTGACAATATGTGTTAACAAATGTATGAAGATAGAGATGAGTAATTTTACACTAACTTCTATAGAAACATGGAGCCCAATTTTTATAGAAACATATAAGAGATCATATATAGTTTCATGAAATCACATTCGGTTTCTTACCCTTTTACAACCTTAATTTCCATATTTTTTTTTTGAGACGTGTTATTTATTGCATACTCGAAACGTTCATGTTATATAAAAGAGAGGCCTCAAGACAAGAGGGAGCCTCAATCCAACTAGTAAAATCACCAAAAGAAATACAAAGTTTAGCAAGCAAATGTGCTAGAACATTAGCCTCACGTTTGGCAAAGGAGACAGAATAATTCTCTTGCTGATGTAGTAGGTATCTGCATTCTTGAATAAGCCCACCAAATTCCGATAAATAAGCCTCCCTGTTCAAAGAAATGTCATCTGATGCTTACAACCCACCTCAAAAATTACCTTCTGATGTCCCACTTCACACACCCTGGTTATAGCTTCTCTTAAGCCCACGCTTCAGCTTCTTTAGGTAAAAATATTCTTTGCTGACACTTTGTTACACAAGACACAAATCTGCCATCCACATCGCTAAAAGCATATCTAATGCTCTATTTTATGGACCTAGTGCATTGGAGGAGAGAGAGTGAAAAAAGATTATTATTTTTAAGTAAATAGGAATAGAATGAGATGTAGAGAAAAAAAGGGAAAAAATGAAAAAGAGGATAGAGAAGGAGATAAATTCAAAAATAATGATAAAATAATAGTGGATTGGGTGAAGATGAGAGTCTATTTGTGGACCTTAAACAGGATTCGAGGGAGAAAAAGTTAGAAAAATGATGTAAATGAGATAAAAGTGATTAAAAGAAAATCAAAATAAATAAAATTATGGGACTCATGATTTTTTTTAGTGTCTCTCTCTTTCTTCAAATGGACCTAGTGCATTTTTTAAAGCATTAGAGATGCTCTAAGCACCACACCTGCACCCACTTGCCTTGAATGATGAAAAATTGATGCATCCACATTACACTTAAGGAAACTTACTGGTGGTCTCTTCCAGAAGGAGTTTGGTAGTGACGCCGGTGCCTCCACTCCCGGCCGATGAACTGTCAACCAGTCATATAACAAGTTGAAAGCCGCCTGGACCCCAAAAAAAAAAAAATTATAACCCTTTTTTTTCATATTCATAAATTAATGATCTTTGGAGACATGGATCACTGTCTTCTTAATTCACATTCTTATTTTCTTCAAATTTTATTTTTGTTGCAAGTAGTACTTTTTGTTTAGAAATAGAGACCGATATTTAGTGTAATTAATATTTTTATATTAAAAGATGCACGATAATTATAAATAGATAGGGACATTCACTTGCTCAATATCCAATAAAAAATCGCTTAAATCCATAGCATTATTCTTTTCTTGGCACGAATGCAACAATTGGATTGTCTAAATAAATTGAAAATCATAAATTTTTTGATAGGAGAAAATCAAATTAACATAACTCTTCTTTTTTCCTTCCCTCTCCCTCCTCTAAATCATGGCCGTTTATTATTTAACTTTAATCGATTTCGAGACTCAAGAGCACACATCTGACTACAACTATCATTGCAGGAACGGTGCAGATCCATCCATCTTATGCCACGTGTACGTCAAAGAAAGCGCGATTGTAATACAAGTTCAACTGGATCTTATCACTCCCCCGGAAGGCAAAGATCGTGTGCTCCTCAAATCTCCCTACAGGCTACAATTCCAAACCACCAAAAATATAAAAATAAATAAACCCTAGAAATTTTAGCGTGATTAATTAATAATTAATTACTCTCACCGTCCATTTCCAGCCGGAAAGTTCGTCGGCGTGATCTATATCGCCATCTGAGGAAGGTATAATGTCGGTTTTTTTTTTATCAATTTTAATTAGAAGTTTCGTTTGTCATGGGAATTTGATTTGAACCTAAAAAAATTTGTTTTATTTATATTACATACTGTTTAAGGTTACTTGGAATGGATGAATGTTTGATTGAGGCAGAATTTTAAGAAAGTTTTGATCGTTGAGTTCATTCGGTCATTCTTAATTAGGTGTTTTGTATGCAGGGAGTGTTCAGATCACTTGTTTAAGTAGAACCTACTACATGGTAAGTTTTAAGATCCTTTCCTTCCCCAAACTTCTATTTTAGTGACCTCTATTCTCATAACTCATTCTTCAAATTCTTTCACCAACAGCAATAATATTGTCAAATACAACACTCATATGAGGCAACAAGCACAATCTATTTAGTGATTCACACTAAATCCCAGAACTAGGTTCGCTAGTCAGAAGCTCCTGATAATGAAGAAAAGGATTGAATAAGTTTTTAGAATGAATTCTTCCTTCACATTTTTCCAACAGTGAAGAAAAAGCACCCCAATATGATCTATACATGGAGAAAATATCAGGGTGGACTAACATCTTGGTGACTAGCCAATGAAGAGAAAAGAGTTAGTGAACACTATAACTGGCTCTATCGTACAGAACCAATGAACCTTGGGAATCAAGATTTGGTTAGTTGATCTTCGTAATGTTATTTCGGTTATGTTTGGTATCGTTTATAATTGGATTGTATTATAATATATTTTGAAATTTGAATTTTTGTGACATGTGGCTTAATTTGATTGGTTGGATTTTGTTGAAAAGTGAAAAATTGTGATTTGATATGATGGAATTATAATACATTCCTGTTATAACACAAACCAAACGGATATTAATTTTTGAAGATGAGCTTTTAATTTTAAAAGATAGTGCATTGTGTTATTCAATCATGTTTATGACTTAGCTTCGTTAAGCATGAGAACAAATACCCAAGTAGTAAATGAGACAGCAGTAGATTATTTATTTTTCATCTCACTAATTATTTTTTGAATATCCTTGTTCCCCGAGGACATGCTTAGCTTATCATATTGTAGTTCTTGACTTGTGTCTGGTTAAATGAGACGGTGGCCAAGATCCTCGTAATTTTATGCATATTCTAGTCTTTCCAGTACAGGGGATTTTGGATGCCAAAGGGTGGTGGACCTATGACTGATGGGGATGCAGTTTTTGGTAACTTGTCTAGCATGGAGCCCAAGCGTGCCCGTCAATGGTTCTGGGATACTGCCGAACCAGAGCTATTTCCTAACAAAAAGCAAACAGTTGAATCTCCAATTGGCAAGCCAGCAGCGGGGATTTCAATGTCAAGTGCTCTTCATGGGGATTACTCTTCTGGCTTTCAGTCAGTGCCAAACCAGTTCATTGATAGGTTATTTGGACATGAGACAACCCGGTCTGTAAACTTAACTGAAAGAAATATGTCTACTGTTGGAACAGATGAAACGAACATGAGGAAAAAGATTGTGGAAGAACAATTTGGAAATGATTCATCTGTTGGTTTATCCATGTCATATGGTATTGATGATCCAGAAACATGCATAAACTATGGTGGAATTAGCAAAGTCAAAGTTAACCAGGTGAAGGACTCTGAAAATGGATTGCTTACATCTTTGGAACAAAATATAGGGATTTCCATGGATCAAGCCTATAACAGGGGAAGTGCAGATACATTTATATCCATGGGACAATCCTAAGGAAGCGGGGATGAAAATATCAGAGCTGTGGGTTCTAACTATGGGAAAGGCAGCGATAATGCGATATCTGTGACTCACTCATACAACAAAGAGGAGACTAACACCATATCCTTTGGTGGTTATCAAGAAGAATCGGTTCTTGATGCTTTGACTAGGCCAATTAATAGCTATAGCTTATTGTATGAACAACAATCTTCAGTTCCAACATCAGAAACACCAAACAAAAAGGTGTCGGATGTGCCAAATGCTAATGCTGCCATTGGCACCTCCCAGGGGCCTAAATCCAGACCTGACTCCACATCAAAATATAAGTCTGAAACAAAACCATCAAGGAAAGAAGCACCAAATAGCTTCCCTTCCAACGTCAGAAGTTTGATAGCAACTGGGATGCTTGATGGAGTACCGGTGAGATATGTTTCTGTCTCACGGGTGATAAATTTCTGTTTATTATTTTAATAACATTTTCAGCATGTTTGATTAAATTTTCTGTGTGGAATTCATTCTCAAGGAATCAATTTTTCTCACATTCCTTTTTAAAAAAATAAAATAAAAAAAAATCATTTTTACCTTTCTCCACAACTTTTCCTTAATAACCTGATTTCTCCCCTAAAAAATCTTCCCTTTTAAAATAGAATTAGTTCTAACGAAATCAAAACCATACACTCTCTAAGTGTTAACACAGGAAAATGTAAACTTTACTTATTAAAAAAAATAAAAAAAAAAAGAAGAAAGGGAAAAATGAAAAAAGTTAAGGTTTTCTACGTGGACTTGAAATAAATAAAAATATAAGAGAAAAAAATGGAAGAAGAAATTAAATTTTGGAAAACCTCAATTACGTTTGGCAAATATAGCTTCATAAAAGTAACGTTTAAGCTTAGCCAAATGTATTCTAGTTCTCTTTCTAGTGATTCACGGGAAGTCTTTGTGTGTAACAAGGAGCTTCGTGGAATTATTCAAGGCTCAGGCTATCTCTGCGGGTGTCAAAATTGTGAGTATTCAAAGGTAAGCTATTGAATTTTACTCCCTGACTGAAAAGGGAAGGTTCTTATCTCTTTATATCCTCTAATCTGCTTCTCAAAACTTCTTTTAATAAAGGCACTAAACGCTTATGAGTTTGAGCGTCATGCCGGATGCAAGACAAAGCACCCAAACAACCACCTATACTTTGAGAACGGAACATTTATCAGATAGTTCAAAGAGTTAAGAAGCACCCCAGAAAGTATGTTATTTGATGCAATTCAGACTGTGACTGGCTCCCCAATAAATCAGAAAGCCTTCCGTATTTGGAAAGGTAATAGAACTGCCACACAATGTTTCACAGTTAGTGAAGAAAAAGAAGCTAAAAATCATGTTTGTTTTGCTGTAATGTATACCATATGTGCACTTAAATCTTTTGATAGCAACCTATTTCCGTTTTCTTCCAACTCAAAAGTTTTTAACTAATTAATTTTCTTGTGTTCCTTAATCCAGAATCATTTCAAGCAGCTACTCGTGAGCTTCAGCGGATATATGGAAAAGAAGCGCTAAATCTATGAGAGAAGTTTTTGAAATGTGAGTTTGCTCTTTGGTGTACATAGACTCAAGTATTATGTTCTGGGCATCTTGGATCATATTGTTTAAAACTGGAAATTAACCCTCAAGACACCTCCACCTGCCCACCGACTGAAAATGGAAAAGAAGAAAATGATGTATTTCTCAAGATTTTCTTGTTAAGTTTTGCTTTTGATATTGCACAAAAATATGTTTCTGGATGGTGGTGACTTGCCTTAAAAAGCAACGATGCTAAGATTGGAGTTACAGTACTTGGAAATTTGTTGTAAGTTACCATGTAATATTTTGCTGGCAAACTCGGGAAAGATGTTCTTATAAGTTCATGCTCGTGTTCCATTCTAGTGTTCTTACTGAAGGCCAAGGTAAGAGGAAATACGTTGCCATGCATATCTTGAAGGATTGTTATTGTCTGGCGCAAGGGGTGTTTGACAATATTAATTAATTAGAAAAATGAATGAGTTTGAATACTGTTGTTCCCACATATAGAAGTCTTAATACAAGAAACTTCGATTCTTATATTGATTTTTAGAGATTAATTCTCAGCAGTTCGACTCAGCTTACGCTGTCCAACTTCCACAAATAATTAATGCTACCTGAAGGGTTAGCTAGATGCATTATGATCGATAAATAGAAACTAGGGTCACTTGTATGAGTCATTATTCACTAATGCGTGGATCTTGTCCGCTAAAACTTGGTATAGGTGACAAATGATTGTCCACCAACTTTATGATAAGATTCAAGAGGCGTGTGTCCCTCTTCCCATACATCTTCAATAAGCATGTAATCATAGACGATGGAGACTAAGCAAAGACGGGAAATTGATAACATAAAAACCTTGAGTAGAATTGGAATACTTAGGATTTTAGTCATCTTACTTGGCACAAATAAAATTTTGTTTTCAACATCAAATTTCTCGACTTTCTGGGAGGACACGTTTGTGTGCTAGGCCTAGGAGAGTGTTGAAGATCGATGATACGCAAGTATCAACATGAAACTATGACTTCAGTGTTTTTCAATTTTATATATGTAGGTTCACTGACTAGAACTAGTATGATTTAATTTGCGCCATTTACGTAATGGCTAATCTTTTGAAAAGAAATTTTTTTATTTATTTTTTTAGAAGAAGAAAAGTAGACATAGAAAGTTATTATTGTTTATTTATTGATACCCTTATATTTGGGGCAAAGTGTAAAGAAAATGAGGTCACCACGTGAAAAGCTAAAGTAGAAAGCATATACTTGGAAGATCCTCTCCCCATTAACCTTCGCAAACCCTTTAAAGTTACTATTTGTTTATCAATTTTAGGTCCTCTTGAGGATCATCCGCTTTCTCCATACGTCCTTTATGGCCAGGTTTTCTCAATGCGGCCAAAATAGAGTAAAAAGGCCGCGAACTTGCAGTATTTGGCTCCTTGGTTCTGGCCAACGGCATTAGTTATCTGTGTTGAATATCTGAGAAACAAGGATGATTTGCTTCCATGTAGAAGTGTTCAGGCGGGTTGGGTTGTTCGGACTTGGCTTGCTTCTCTAGGAGACGCCTGTACTCGTCCAACCCGGTGGGCAACTATAGATCCTTTGGCAATCTTTTCTTTTCTGCTTCTTTAGTTAGTGGATCTGTTTTTCCAACTATATTAAATTAATCTAGATATTCGTATAGAATATATGAAAAGTGAAAAGTATTGTTGAGATTTCTGTATATACTTTATGATCTTATTTCTGTTCATGTATTAATATGAATGATTCTGTCAAAATGTAATTTGAATGGAAATATTGTGTCAAACGTACTATTTTCACCACTTTTTGAGGTGAAAATTCTGTAATGGCAACATATTTAAAGTAGATAGATTAAAAGCGTGTGTTCAACATGTCCGTTCATGTGTAAGTTTGTGATAATTTGAATTAAACAAGTATAATTTTGAGACTTAAACGCATCTTAATTTGCACAAGTTTTTAGATGTTGGCCTGTATAATGATTTTAATTCAAAACTATTCTAAAAAGATAAACTAGAGCACCTCCAATCCAATAAAATAAGAATGTTAATTGCTCCATATGCGACAATAAGAAATGGATGGAGAAGGGAACATTTTATTGCTATTGCGAAATGATGATGAAATGATAATTGGCTGTAATGCGTAGTGTGAAGTAGTTATGGAATTATTCAATGAAGATCAGTGGACAGAAGGGGCTATACGTATTTTTTTTGTTTGTCATGTAACAAGTATCTTCTAGTGATGTGACCAAACAAGAAATGATATAAAATCAAATGGTGCGCACTATAAATGGGCCACATTAGCCCACAAAATTGATGTAATGTACCCAAGCGCACGTCTTGCAAACTTCGGCTAATTTATACAATATAACTCTAACCTTTTAATTTACTGTGTAAATTAGCCTTAACCTTTTAAACTTGACAATTATAACCTTAAATATCACTTTTTTTTGAGTAATCTAACCTTTTTATTTTAAAAAGACAATAATATCCTCAAATTCTAACTTAGTTAAAATTAGTATAAAATAATTAAATGAAAATTACGAATAACTTCATTTTTAAACATCATTAAATTCATGTAGTGAAAACAAAAAAAAATCTGATTCATCATGAACTCCATAGGATACCACCCTAGATGAAATAGTATTTTCAGGAAACGCAATCCTGTAGACCAAGATGGACCAAGGTCACCTCCCCTTGCTCCGCATGTGACAATTCACTTAACTGAAATGAATAAAAATTGTAAAATAAATGAGAACAAGTTCAAAAATAACAAAGAATATAACAAATTAGATCGATAAACAAATCAAAAAGTCGAGTCAGACACCACCACCCTCGCATCAATCTGGTCTGCACATACCCTGTATTAAGCAGATATAATAGTGGATCAATTCGCCTCACTGTTATCGCTAAATTCTCATCAGTTGATTTTTTTAAAAAATATAAATAAGTTATAATTTTTCTTATTTTATCTATTTCTTATTTAATAGTAATTTTTAATTCGCTTAAAAATTTGAGGAGGGTACTATAGTCTTTTTAAGTTAAAAATATTAGATTGCTCTAAAAAAAGTGAGATATGAGGTTTGAATTGTCAAATTTTAAAAGATAAGATTAAATTACACAATAAGATGAAAGATGAGGGTGAAATAACAAAAATTAACCTGCAAACTTCTACCTGATTTTATACCATTTTCCCCAAGGAAACACGAAATCAAGATTTTCAGATTAAATGATATAATAATACTTTTCACCCAACATTGGAATTGAAAGTTCTCTAAGGTGCAGATCATCCGAAAACAGCAACTGGCAGTGAGTCTCAAACCACAAAACTCAACCAAATCATACATGCACTATTTGGTGATGGTTGCTACAAGATGCAATTTTATGTCTGTTCTGATTCGCAATTGAATATTTGAATGGAATAAATAGTTGATCACAAGCAACACAGACAAACCAAGAAATCTAAGCAACAAGTAGAGTTAAAAATTCCACTGTACATTTGTTAGGAATCATTACAACAATATACCATTTTTGAAACATATAATAAAGTGCACTAAAAACATAATCAGAAAAAACAACAAATCATGTACATATATTACCAAAATACATAGCATTTCTATCAATGAATTTTCACAAACTAATTGGAAGAATTGAAGATGCACAAAAATTATTCCCAGAAAAAGTTTGGATTTCACTGGGCATCTCAACCTTTCCACATGAAAAAGAGCAAACTTTGCCAAAAGGCAGCAAGGTAAACCCTGGCATTAGAAAATTCCTTCAAAAGCCATTTATCCTAAGCTATACAATCACACACAATTAAGCAACAGAACCCCAAAAAGATTACCCCACAATTTTCTGCCCTGAATTCAGATTATCAAATTGTGAACACAACATAAAATATGAAGAACAATTCTTGAACATAATATACAACCTAAGAAATGAAACAAGCTGTTCCATTAAATGATTCAAATAAAAACACTTCAAAATAACTACCAACAACTAACAGGCTTCCTTTTTGTTCTATCAATTCTCCTAATAACAACGCAAAATACCTTCTAATTCCACATTTAGTACAGAGGAAGAGTCAGAAACAGTGAAATACAGGTCAATTGAACTACTAAGCAGCAGCTTTCTTTGGAGATTTGGTTGCCTTGGAAGGAGATTTTGGTTCCTTACTTGCCTTGTCTCCACCAGTTTTCTTTGGCAACAGCACAGGATTAATATTTGGAAGCACACCGCCATGTGCAATGGTCACTCCTTGCAACAACTTTCCGAGCTCCTCATCATTTCTTACAGCTAATAATACATGCCTTGGGATTATCCTGTTTTTCTTGTTATCCCGGGCTGCGTTTCCAGCCAATTCCAACACCTATAATCCAACCCCATATCAAAGAATAAATCACCGTTGACAAATTTGTAATCAATCCCCGTATAATGTTCAACATGCAACACAAAATTCAAATTTTAAGTCTTCCAGAAACAAACTTTTCAATCAAGTATTCTGTAAATGCAAAGAAATGTGCAAATATTTATTTGTGCACAAGATAAGATAAATTCTATAAAATAAAATGTGCATCAAAACGATCCTAGATGCAGATAAATAAATACTAAAAAATTAAGCAAAAACACTGGACACAGAATATAAGCAACATCAAATTTAATTAACTATGACAAACATGACCTCTTTGCCAGTAAGAAAATTGAAATGTAAATCAATAAATTATAAGTTCAAATGAATCAGAAATCCCGTAAAACCGATCTATAATAAAGAAAAAATTACCTCAGCTGCGAGGTACTCAAGGACGGCAGCGAGGTAAACTGGAGCTCCGGTACCGACCCGTTCGGCGTAACGGCCTTTCTTCAAGTATCGGCCAATTCTTCCAACCGGAAATTGCAGCCCGGCTCTGATGGACCTCGTCACCGGCTTCTTCTTCGGGCCGCCGCCTTTCCTCCCTCCGGCACCCTTCTTGATTTTTCCGGCGGCATCCATGAAATGACGCTTCTAACCCCTGGCAACGAAGAAATATATAAATCTACTTGTCTAAAAGCGGAAATTGATTCAGACGGCAACCACGGAAATCGGGGGTGTGATTTTATAGTGGTGGTGGAAGAGGAGGAATCTAGTTTTGCGAAAGGAGTAATGGAAGCCGTTGGATTTAGAAACAGTCAACGGCCCTGATGCCTTTATTCTCGATCCGTGTCATCTGGATGTCACCGGTGAAAACTACATTTTGGATCCTACAATTATTTTCTCTTCTTTTTGGGTAATTTTCACTTCTTGCCCCCAAATTTTCAAATTTGACACAGGTTTATCCTTATTCTTTGTTTTCCTCTATTTTGTTCACAATCTTTTATAAATTCACATGTTTTGTTACCTCAGTAAAATTTTCCATTAAAACGGCACGTTAGCAAAATGCAAATGGAAATCTATTTTGGGTAATTTCACTAAATTTCTTACTTTTTCTCAACTTCTATATTCACACATTATTACGTTCCAAATATCAAATTTTGTCAATTGTTTTTTTTTTTTTTTTGGAAGGGAAAAAACTTAATTTTCATTAATCATAGAGTTGTCTAATACATCAAGCATAAGTTGTCCATATAGCCACTCGGGAGGGGAGTTCATAATACAAATGTTAGGAGAAATTCTAGCATGTCTTGCCAATTAATGTGCTACCTTATTTGTTTGTCTAGGTGTAAACCTAATAGTAAAGTTGTCATGCCCATAGAGAGATCTTCGAATATCTTCAATAACTAACCTAAACTCTGTGGCATTGTCTTTATGTCTATGGATTGCATCAATGACAATCTTTGCATCTAACTCGATTGTCACGGTTCGATAACCTAAGGATTGTAGGGAGAACAATTCTTCTCAAGGCTGTAGCACAAGCCATCCCTTCATATTGCATGTCAGTCGTTTTGCTACCAGTATCATTAGGTGAAGAACTTGAAAGAATGATAAATTCGTTTTGGTAGGGATCAAAATCTAATGGTAATCGAGGGATTAATTGGTTCAGATGGGCCTGACTTTGCACTCGTAAGGAGGATGGAGGTTTGGGTTTTAGAAAACTGAGAGCCTTTAACTTGGCAATGCTAAGCAAACAAGGTTGGAAATTAATTTCTAACCCCAGTGCTTTAGTTTCTTTGATCCTCAAAGCAAAATATTTCCCTATGGGGGACCTTTTATCTTCTCAACTAGGATTTAATCCTAGTTATACATGGCGAAGCATTTGGAGTTCACGTGCATTGTTGGCTAAAGGCTGTTGTTGGAGAGGGGGAGACGGGAAAAGTATTAATGTTTGGCGAGATCCTTGGCTACGAGACGAAGCTAATTTCAAAATTGCAACTCCAGAAATTGACGAGCTACATAATCTTAAGGTGAATGAGTTGTTTATCCAAGGATCAAAGGAGTGGAATGTTCAATTGTTGATGGAAATTTTCAATCCAAGGGATGTCCAAGAAATAAGCAAAATTCCTTTATCAAATACAGATGTAAATGATAGATGAATGTGGCACTTTAGCAATAACGGAAACTACTTTGTCAAATTGGGGTATCGAGCAACTTTGGAAATAGAGGGCGATTATAGTCTTTGTCAAGAAGATGGAAACTGGAAAGGGTTATGGCATTTGCATCTACTTCCAAAAATCCAAATGTTTTTATGGAAAGCTTGCCGGGACTGCCTTCCAACAAGAGAGAGACTAATCCAACAAGGTGTTCAAGTACCAAATTCATGCGTTAACTGTGGACTACATGTGGAGACTGCTTTTCATTCTTTGGTATGTTGTTAGTTTACTACAACATGTTTGAGGTACATCGGCTTGCACATGAATGTGAGAGCTTAGGGAAATTTTAAAGAATGGTTCTTTCATAGTTTGAGCACCCAGGACACTGAAAAGTAGGAGAATTTATGTGTTATTTTGTGGTCAATATGGAAGCAACGTAATTCGAAATTATGGACGGGGCAAAGATTTTGTCCCCAGCAAAAGGCGACCGATGGTCTAAGCTGTTTGAAGGAATTGAATGAAGCTGAAATGAAAGGCAACTCATTAATTCAGCAGAGGCCGACAAGAATTGGCTGGCAGAAACCGAGCAACGGAACCGTTAAATGCAATGTCGATGCAGCGTTATTTGAAGCAGACCAACATAGTGGGATCGGCATGGTTTTGAGGAACGAGAACAGAGAGTTTCTTGCTTGTTGCACGCGAAAATACGTAGTTATGATGCATATTCTTGATTCATCAGGTGTTTAATTGATATTTTCTTAGATTAAATTTTTGGAGGAAAAAGTCGATCAACTTAGCTTGAATAAATAAATAAACAGAAGATATATTTAAAAGTATATTAAAGTTAAATGTTGTTTATTAAAATTGAAACTCGTTTATAGTGCTAGTTGCATTAGAGACAGATATACTGTGTAAAATTGGAGCCATTATTTGTCACGCCCTCGTTAATAATATCCATTTTTCTTTAATTACATATATCAGTTAACAAATTATATATCGAAAACTCCCATACAAATAGTAGAGGCGGGACGTACAAAACAATCAAATTGCTTTTGTCTTAGATAGTTTAACATTCTATAAAGTTAATTACTTAAACTAACAAGTTGTTTAATTTTTAAAGGATCATTTCAACTAGCTTTTAAATAAAATGTAAAGAACTCAACTAGTGATATTAATTGGTATATTTCACTGATTAATCTAGCGGAGACAAACCATTGAGAAGCCTTTAAATTGAAAGGTGAGTTTCTAATCAATACAAGGTTACACACTTATATTGATTTGCATATCATAAGCCACAAATATATATATGTATGTGTGTATGTCTATAGCGAGGTGGGCATACTTATTAACACAAAAAGTATGAAACTCATAAATTATTTTAACTATAAAATCCATTCTTGTGGTAGCTTCAAAGACATGTTTTCATCGCATACAAAACTCTACTCCCGTTCCCGAACATGTTCCAACTTATGGCTTGTTTTCCAAAGATCACGTCTTCAATTATTTATAAAATTGTAGAGAAGAGGAGTGGGTACAAAGTTGTCACGCCCCCAATTTCAACAATAGCGGAAGCATTTAAACACGTGTTTCGATTTAAAATTGAGGGCGAGACCTTTACAAATACAATTCAAAATTATTGAGATGCTTTCACTGCGCATTCCGGTAATTAAATGTACTGTGGTCTACTCACAACGAAACATCAGCCACGCACTAAAGTCTCGATCACATACATATATCTTCTCCACCTTTGGGACGATCCAGCTAAAAAGCTCTAAATTCAATACCTAGAGGATTGTAGAAGATGGGAAGAGTGAGTACAAAGTACTCAGTGAATAACAACATGTATTGGCCAACACAAAACAAGGCAAGAAAGGTCATCAAATGGCAAAGGTACAAAGATACAACGCTCGGGCACATCACTAGTTTAGCCTCTACCCGTAAGTCATACGATACAAATAGCACAAATGACTAAGACCACATAGCAAGGTCATAGTACCACAAAGCAATACAAATACAATTTAAGACGGGTAGATAGCGCCACTTGCGATACTCAAGAACAAGTAACAATGGTTTACCCAAAATAATAGTACACCGTCAATCATCAAAGGTCAAATACAATTAAAAGAAGACACAAGTTCCAAAAGAGAGAGATCCAAGATACAAAAAGAAGAAGAGAACCAAGGGATAGAAAAGATAGAACAAATACACTTTTTACTCACCTCTTTATTCCTTGAATCAATACACGTATTACTCACATCTTTATTCCTTGAACAAGGCTTCCAAATACCCTCCAAAGAAAGCAACTTGCATATTAGAGGGATAGTCTTGAAGATATTATTTGCTTTGTATAGGGTTATAAGGGAAGGAGAGAGATAGAAGAAAGGTCTAGTCATTTAATGGAGAAAGGTGGCTTGAGGAAGTCTTGTGAAATTCCCGAACTTCCACCTCATATTTATAGTTGCCAAATTTAATTGTTTTTAATAAATGTTTGAATTCCACCAATCACGTCGCGACAAGTGGCACAACGTGGCGCCATACATTTGGCGTAAAATTACTCAGAAAGTCCTATACTTTGTGTCGCCTTGTAATTTAGTCACCGAACTTCGATTTATGTTAATCAAGAACTGTAATCTGTCTTGACTTCAAATTGAGTAACAATCCTTTCAAGTCTTCTAATACAATTCAAGCAATTACTCTATTGTCGTCAAAATAACAACATATAGCTTGAGGGTTAAATTTTCATGGGATGTTACAAAAGTACCCAGTGTGTAACATCCCGTAAAAATTTAACAATAAATTACGCAATATAATAAGCACTTTGACAACTATAGGAATAAGTACTTAAAGTTTTCATCATTTATATACTAATAATTGAAAATTGTTACTCAAATAAATGAATAAGGATTAGCAAAGTTATTCTCTAAATACATATTGCTAAATTTGCTAAAAGTAGGAAACACTTGCTAATTTGTAATTTCTAAAATTGCCAAGTATAAAGACATGTATTGTTTTTGCAATTAATAAATGGTGTTAGTCTTGCCAAGTGTCAAGGCCCATGCTATTTTTATAATTAATAAACTTGCTATTGCCAAGTGTATAAGACACTTGGTAGTTTTATAATTGTGAATTTTAATTAACATTTAAAAACAATTAAATCTTGGCAACTATAAAAAGGGCTCAAACTAAAGAAAACAACCAAGTTACTCCCCAACTCTTTAATTCCTATCTAAAATTCGTCCAAATTTTCCAAAAGAGATAGAACAATATCAAAACCCCACCAAAACATATATTTACTACTTGAAAAGAGCCTCTTCCCATATATAGGAAAATCATAACTTAAAGGCCAAGGTTTTGAAGGTATTTTCCACTTAGAATTAAAGAAATCTTTGACAAATCCTCGAAGTGAGTAACTGATACTTTGGTTCCATTTCATGTAATGTTTTCTTAAGGCATACATAGATTTTTTATGCATTGGCATTATATAAAAGAATTGGGATTTTGGTGCATTGTCATTATGTAAAGAAAATGGTTTGTTGCAATAGTATCATTTGTTAACACCTTACCCATTTTGAATTACTTTGTGAATATGACCTTGTTATGTGGTCTTGGTCATTTTGGCTATGTGGCATTCTTTGTGGTATTATGGCCGTGCTATGTGGTCTTGGCCATTTTGAATTGATATTGAAT
>CAVNYN010218247.1:0-12362 GCA_963692815.1 Nyctanthes arbor-tristis
CACAAATCATGGTTGAACTACAGGGCTTATTTAGGATTTTGTTTGTGATGGAAAAACAGAGAGAATTGACTGAAAGTTATCGTGAGGGATATTCTCGTAGTTGGCATAATCAAAAGTATTCATATTGAGTAATTCTCCATGTATTGCTGAGAAATTTAGTGCTACTAGAACATGAGAATAATTCTGAAACCGTGTGATATTATAGAACAACTACATGATTCATGGAATGAATCTCAGTCATATAAGGAACAGAGAAACAAATGGAGCTTCCTGCCCCCCTTTGAAGCAAGCCAGTTTCACATAAGCAATCAGGTAAACATGAGGGCCAAATGGGCTGAAGGAGAAAAAGGCTACATAGTCTTACCATTTTGTTCTGTTGGATTGTCATAGTAAGATTCTGCCACAGTATGGAGATGAACAAAAAATTCTTTGGTGAAATCTTTGCGACGCCTAGCAACAATTTCACCAACCTCGGATGGTGACTTTTTGATCAAATCAAGAAGCTCATTATGCCTTTGAACATCATCGTCAATCTTACAAAAGAAGTCTTCAAGTTAACTCCCATACAAGTAGCTCCATCTTTAGCTATTTTGTAAAAAGATTAGCTTTTCATAAACGAGAAAAGGGATCAAAGACCTTGCTGCTCATAAATCCATTAGTATTCCATATAGTTGCTAATTCATTGAATTTTCACCCAACACCATCTTCATAGAAGTCAAACTGGTTATGTAATTTATTAAGTAAAGAAAGATGATCCAAAAATCCGTCCTTTTCAGCACAGAGAAATCTACAAGGCAAGATCTAATAGCAATTGCAAGAATAGATATTTGAGAGTCAATACACAAATGAATCAACAACCTCTAGCATATAGTTTGAAATTGACAGTAAAACTGTTTTCAACAACCTCTAGCATGTAGTTTGAAATTGACAGTAAAACTGTTTTCACCTAGCATAACCTATCTTTCACAATCTGCCATATATACACGCACACACATGACTGAATGGTTAAAGAGCCCAACTCATTATTGGTGAATTAGTAGGTTCAATTCCTACTAGATGCATGCCATAGGAATTGGCTCTGTGTCAATGGAATCTCATCATCCATACATAATAAATTGGTGTGGTACATTCATATCATAATACATGAACAGTAACAACTAGCATTCTTATTGAGACTAGAACTCGTAAGGAAAACATAGATTTATGGATGGAAATATGCAATATTTACAGACAAAAGTATTCGGTTTTTGGGGAAAAATCAATATACTTCTAATGTTGAATCAGGATCAATTAGGACAGAAATAAAGCATTGCTTGAACTCTTCTTTGGTGTCAAGATAATAGCTATGGATACGCATCAACTTCTGGGAAAGGGTAGAAGAATGGAACCTATGATGGGACATACAATGCATCACAGTTGTAGAGAGAGAATCAAAATCTTTTTCGAGTTCAGTAACTAGCTTCAGGTCAAGGAGAAAATACCTCTTTCAGTTTTCTTGCAAGCCGAAGTAGCTTGTGCTTCATCCCTGCATCACTTTCAGTATCCGCTTGTTCCTGACAGCGCTTATAGAAGTGGGGTCGGATATTGCTCCACTCCTTGCTAAAAGTCAGTAATCTTCTCCAATCAGATGGAGTGGGCTTGTCAACCAAAAAGACATTTATTAGCTTATCACAAATGCGGATCATTTTACTGTCACTGAATCTATCATCTGTGACATTGTTATCCTCCCGCTCTTCCTCATTTGACGTTGAAGGTTCATCATCACCTGTGGTATTGTGCTGTAAACCAATTGTGGTATTCTCTTTGGCGGAATCATGTGTTATCGCAGTTTTATTACCAAGAAAGGCTCCACCATATGAATTGTGCAACGTAACTGAATCAAATGGCAGTAGAACGTCAGATTACAAGAAAATAATTCTAGACCTTTTGGCAAACTAAAAAGTATACAAACATGAAAACATGACAACCATGCTCTTAAAATTACAGAGCATGAATGAAAAAGTTCATAATTAGTTGAGTAAAATCACGTCCATGGATAAAGTTTAAATTACATTGGAAGATAAATAAAGATGTAAAGTACTAAACATGCATTTCTTTTTAGGTCATGAAAACTGTTAATGTGTGTGTCTGTGTAGAAAAGGTTACATTGGGAACCTGATATTGTATTCTTTCTCTGAAACTTATATCTAGCACTTTGTTTATAAAGCTTTTTTAAAAGCTGCTTTCCAGGAATGATTTTCTTTAGAGAACATAAGGCTTAGGAGTAGGACATTTACGGCAAAGAGTGAAATATAATTTTTATTTTTCTTTTATCTAATATGTGTTGAAAATGGAGTTTGACAGCTTGACCAACTTTCTAGCAAAATTCAAGCTTTAGCGAACAAGCTGCTAAAAGATCCTCAATTTTTTTCACCTATAGCACCAACATTTCCATCTTCAAGACTCCAATATCACTATTCTAAACTCAATAAGCCTCCCTGGTAATCCAGCTTGAAAATACAATTGCTATTCCAAATTACATGCACCAAAGTCCACTCAAAAGCTTAAGTCTCAGAATGTGAACTTAAAATTGTAACACCATATCGAGTACAATTCAAACTGACTACAGAAACTTCGAAATTCAGTCCACAAATTTCCGCAGTCAAATACTGTGCAAATGTTCCAATATCTCCGTAGCTCAACAATAAAATCCTCACAACGATGTAAAACAAAATTCCAATAACTTTACAGCAATCACAATAACGTCTAAACAAATAAAAAGATAACTAGCCACGCCACCATTACATAAACAAAAAAGGACGTTCTACAAAGTAATTGAAACCTCTAGCACCCAGAACTTCAATTTGTGAATAACTTAAGAGAAATAATGTTCTCCAACGATACGGCAAGCACGCAACGCTGAATAATAAAATCAATTAATCTTTTACCTGTAGAATTAGAAGAAAAGTAAGGCGAAATTCTTCGAATTGAAGGTCTGCAAAGAGACATAGATGGAGAGAAGTTTCTCGAAGTAAGAGGCGGCAGTCCAAGTGAAAAAGCTTTCCGTGAGCTGAGAGGAGCAGAAGCCAGTTCCATTGAAGATTCAAACTCGTTTAGAGAATAGATAACACATTTCTAAATATCCTGGAGAGATTGTTCTTGAATCCCCTCCTTAAACCCTTTGTAAGTATTGGTGCTTCCAACAAATATAGGAGCTTTTTGTATTTCATTTAGGTTAATTACACCTAACTTCCCCATCTTTCAAGTTATTATCGATCACATCCCTGACCTTTAATTTTACTTCTAGCATTCTCCACTTTTTAAAAGCATTACACTTAAGGTCGCTAGAACTGAAACCGTTTATTTTTCCGTTAATTTTTTGGGTATTATGGTAAAATACAAAAAAATAAATATTCTAATGTTAAAAAAAATAAAAAAGGGGGGAGACACCCTCTTTTGACTGCCGAAAATGGCAGCAAAAGTGTTGCCATTTCCGGTACACTTTTGCTGCCATTTCTGGCAGCCATTGGGGGGCTCCCCCTTTTTTGGCTTCCAGTTACTTTTGAAATGGCTGTAAAAGTGCTATCATTTCCAGTAGTCCCCTTCTCATTTTTTTTAAAACATTTAAATATTTAATTTTTTATATTTTACCATAATACCTTCAAACTTAACAGAAAAATAAACAGTTTCTGTCCTAGGAACCTTAAGTGTACGCCTAGAAGAAAAATTAAAGATTATGAACGTGGTCGATAATAAGTTGAAAGGTTGGGAATGTTAGGTGTAATTAACCCATTTTATTTATAGAGCAGGGATGAGTAACGTGCCGGATGACTCGGGCAGCTCGTGGCTTGGCCTGTAAGAAGTCCTAGCTGAGTAAGTCGGTGGCCAGTAGATGGACTAAAGTTTGGGTTGAGCTTTAAAATTGAAACAAGGCTCGAACTAAGCTGGCCTAGCGAACTCATTTGGCTCGCGCAAGCCGGTTCGTATTTATGAGTTTAACAAAATTGATAGAGGAAAAATGACTTTTTATATTATATGTACTAATATTTTCTTAAGAAAAATTAACGAGTCAGACAAAACTCAGCTTGGTTTGGAAAAAGCTCGAGCTTTAATTTTTTCTTCTTTTTTGGCTCGAGCTTGGCTGGGGTTTTTTTTAGCTCAAGACAAAAAACTCGAGGCAAGACCGAGCCGAGATTTTACGCTGGTGAGCCAAATCGGCTCAGCTTGGCTTGTTTACATCTCTAGGTATACATAAAACAATTTCTTTTATATATATATATATATATCAATCAATATTTCAATATGATTTTAGGAAAAACTATATATTTCAATATTTGTGGTGATCAATTAATTTCTTTAATTAATTTCTTTACCATTTTAGTTAAGGACAAAATGTTTAAATGTCCAAGCAAAAAATTGATCACCATCAATGATGCATTTCAAGTGTTTTACTGGTATAAAAATTTTAAATTATAGGATATATCTCTACATTATTAAAAGATGCACTGTAGTTTTCACTATTTATAGTTTGGTAGTCTTTTTTTTTTTGGAGGGAGGGATTAGGGTAGGGGGTGTGGCTTGTTTCTTTGTTTCTCTCATGCTTAAAGAGTTTTTGCCTCTTTTTCATCCCTTTGATAATTATGATATATTATGATATTATTTTGTAATAAACTAAAATTCATGATGTGGTGAAATGTGGTAGGGACATATCATAGTAACAAAAATAGGCATTTTACTTTTCACTATTTATAATTTGATAGTCCTTTTCCTATTTTTTTTCCTTTTTCTTTTTCTTTTTCTTTTTCTTGTGTGTGTGTGTGTGTTTTGTGGCTTGTTTCTTTTTTTTTTTCTTTCATGCTTAAAGAGTTTTTGTTTATTTTCTATTTTTTTTAATTATGATGTTATGATATTATTTTGTAATAAACTAAATTCATGATATGGTAAAATGAGGCAGAGACACATATATATAACAGTAAAACAACAGGTGTGAATTTTTTATTGGACTACATTATTATGAAATTAGTTAATCAACTATTGGTCTAAGATACTGTTCGAGTTCATTTTTTAGCAAAGTAAAAACAATAAATTTTAAATTTTCTAAGTAAATTCAATCCAAGTTCTATTTAGTTTAGTTAAATAATAATAAAAATTCGAGTAAATTCATCTTTCAACTGATGTGTAAACATTATGAAATCTAAACTATCGCAAAGTACTCTTAAAACTCTCAATTTCTATTAATAAAGCATTTTATAAATTACTTCAACACCTACCATTTTTATTATAAAACTCATTTTATTTACTATTATTAATTAAAATATATTTAACAATTCTAACAGACATCGTGCAATGCGCGATTCCCAATATTTATAAACACAAGAGTGGCTCGGTCATGCTCTCTTTAGCGATTTGTCCAATGCAGGGTGAATTTGATCAAAGCAAGGTTCTCAATGGGGGCAAATAGGCCTTCCATTCAATTTATTAATCCATTTATTATTTTTTATGGGAAAATTATTTTCCCACCACAATAATTTATCCATACACTATATTATTTTATTCTCTTAAATATCCTTAAATGAAATTACATCAATAACCTTCTCTAAAACTTTTTTTTAATTTTAAAAATTATTTTTTCTTTCTCACACCACAGTCATATTTATCTTATTTTATTTCCTTTTAATAATTTTTTCTTTTTTAAATAATTTCATAATACAATTTTAAATTACAAATTATGACTTCACAACTTTAACTTTTAAAATTTATGTATTTTTTTAAGCAATTCAAGTTTAATATATCATATTTGTGCAGTGGTTTCACGACGAATAATTTCAACTTTTTTCTAAAATTTCAAACTTTTATTTCTAATTTTACTATCTTAATTTTTGTAAGCAAATTTATAGATTAATAAAATAATAATAATGAATAGTTTGTTTTCTTTTTCTTTTTCTTTTTTTATTTTTATATTTTGATAAATGTCACAGGTCGTTGTAACCTCAGAAAATTGAAGAATCAATATCGCCGATTACATAATTTCTTTATGGAAAGCAAATAATTTTAAAATTACTAACAAGTATGTTATAAGTATTTGTTTATTGTGGTGGTTAATTAAAAATGAAATAAATAAATTGTCTTCTAAATTTTAAAAGAAATGCCACTTTTTGTGGGACTAGATTGATTGCAATTATAAGTTTTTTGAAAATCTATCAAAATTTAATTCACTGATCGGAAAAATGTTTTATTACTTAGTTTTAATTTTAAAGGTAAATCAAATAAATAAAATCGATATAATTTCAGAAGTTATAAATATTTTAGGATTCTATTAAATCAAGTTTTAGAGAGAGTCTGTAAAGGGGGGAAAAAGAGTTGAGAGTTAATTTTTTCAATCTTTATATGAACATACATGGACAATTTGATCTCGTAACTTAGCTCGTATTAATGCTTACGTCGAGAGCTTTGATTTAAGATCCATTTTGTATATTTTTCGAGTTAGAAAATATCACGTAATTAGAAAATATCTTATATATATATATATATATATATAAATATAAATATTTGACTTACTTTCATATCGATTATGAATAATTAATTTTACGGACATATATGTAAATTGATAAGGGTGTATACTTATTAAAAGTATGGGTCAATTTTGGCGAACAAAAATTCGTGGTGGGAATATAATCATCGTTTTTTATTTTTAAATTTTTTCTTTTATTTTACATTTTTTCTCAAGATTTCTTTTTAATTTATGTCACATGTGCAAAATTTTTTACACAATCTTCATTATACAGATATGATAGGATTTTTTTTCTTCACACATCCCATCAATTTTAAATTTGTTACTATCAAAAGGCCACATCAATTTGTAAGAAGAATTTTAATTGAGTGAATTTCTTTGCGCCTCTAAGGAGTCAAACCCGGGACGTCCCCCTTTTATTGAGCTAGAAGGATTTTTTATTCATCTTTTACATTTATAATATATATTATATAAATTATTACACCTATAGCGACAAATATGATACCTATAGTAACAACTTGTCGTCAATATAGACCTCAATAAAGGCGGGAATTCTTCCCGCCAACGGTATAACGACGACTTATATATCGTCGCTATAGACATCAACATGTCGTCGCTATAGGTCTGACCTGTAACGGTGACATCAAGTTGTCGCCGCTAGAGCTTGGACCTATAGAGGCGACATAAATTTGTCGCCGTTAAAAATTATATGTTACCGCGGCGACATGTTGTCCCGGTGACACGTCGCCGCTATAGCCGAAGCTGTAGCGACGATTTTTTGTGTCGTCGTTGTGTGTCGCCACTTTAGGCTTGATTTTTTGTAGTGAATTGGTCAATGGTGCTCGACAAGTTGTGGCTAAAGGGAGGGCTAGCATCAATACAACATCTAATATATACAAAATGATCTAACACCATATGTTACCATCATTTGGTTATGTGATGTATATTGGGATACACCACATGGCTGTGGTTTCCCATATAATATATTGCGATACACGTCACATGATTATATAATACAATATTATGGTGACAGATCGTGACTAGGATGGACTTTCTTAAGCAAAATGGAGAAGCACAAGCATCACCCACTCTCTCTCTCTCTCTCAACTTATTCTTAGGAAATAACAATGAAAGAAAATATCTCAAATACCAATTTAATTAATTTGGCATTTCCCCATTGAATATTCATCATCTTTACGTTTTCATTGTATTTAGAACAGCTTTAATGGAGTACTGCCATGAACTGCATATGACGTGACAGGTAAAAATATTGATAGAAAAAATGTTTCTCCACTATTATTGTGAATTAGAGAGTTAATGGCCACATGTCTATTTATTATTAGCTTTTTGAGCAAATTTTGGGACCATGTGGCTAGAGATTGTGATCCGAATTGGAACCGAATAACCGATGGTACAGTTCATTTTACAACTAGAACAAGCCTCCTCGATTGCTCGAGTTAAATTAAGTTATCTGAAGTTTGGTTTCTCTGTGTTTCCTGGGTTGAGATAAAATAGTAGTAGTATTGTCCATTAGGTTCACTTGTGTTGAGAAATTCGTGAAAGATGGAATTTAGTCTGAGCTAATCCTTTTGGAACGTACGTGTACAAAAGAGGATAACAGATGAGAAGATGAAAATTCAGGTGATCGATCGATGCTCCAGTTCAACTCCTTGGAAGTCTAGGGTGGGTATGATCCAAACGATGGTGCCAGACAGTGAAACTTGTGATCCAACAATATGATGAAAATGAGCTCGCCAAGGGAATATTGAGAGCAGATTTTAAGGATGCGGATACAGTGAGCGTCAATAGATAGTCTAGTCATGCAAACACTTACCTTTAGGATTTCCTCTACATTACTCCAAAAAGAACTCCAAATGGAGCTTCTTATCATTGACAATAAAGTCTGGAGATATATTTCGGTGAACCATGTGCTCGTAAACTTGCAATGCAACGTTTGGCTTTCTCGCAGCCTCACAAGCTCCAATGAGAAGGTTATATGATGAAGTTGAAACAGAGAACCAGAGAGCTTCCATCCGCCACAGTAGTTGGAGTGCTCTATCCCATAATGCAAGCTTCTGGCAAGAATCAAAGTGGTTTTATATATGTGTAGATTCAAGGTAGAGTTATGCTCTCTTCTAATGCTCTCAAAAAAATCAGCATGTTTATTTGCCCTGTACGACGAGCCAAGAAGTGCATTCCATGTGTATTCATCGGCTGCATGTCCAAATGATTGCAGTGTACCAAAGATCTTGAATGCAAGTTCCACCTTGCCAGCTTTCCTAAGTGAGTTAATTAAAGCATGCATTATATATGTGCTATTAGATCTGTTTTCATCCCACTGTTTTAACGTACTCTCCAAGCCATTTAGTGCCAAATCCCCCTTCCTCATTCAAGCAGGCTCCAACCTCACTTGGACTCAACTCATTCCTGACCATTTCTTCGTATGCATCAAGCGCTAGTTCATTCTGGCCACAGCGAACGTATATGCAAACTAGCAGCGGAAATGCGACTACAGTTCCCACATGATCTCCACATCCTCTCAGCTTGCACCCAGTTATTAACTTCTCCAAAGGTCGATATCATAGTGTCATATACAACTATATCAAAATGTTTGTTGCTACTTCTGTCTCTTTCGGCTTCCTCAAACATGCTTAAGGTTGCATCACAACCCCAAGATTTTGGCAACTGCTTTTGGAACCAACCTATAAGTGTGGCCAGAAATCCTTTTACCAGCCTTCATAAACTCAAAGATTTTCACACCATCACTCTTGCTAGTATATCGCGTTGTGCGGTGGATGCCGACCGATCGAAGTGCAAGAAGAAAAGAAGAGCACAATAAGATTGAAATGGAAGAGGAGGAACGAAGAAGTGAGGATAGACAAACAACTATACGTGGCTTTTGTGGTCCACCAGGGGATTATATATATATAATACTTCATAGCTAGTGATGAAAATGAAAACGGGAAAAAAAAAAAAAAAACCCTTTGCTCTGCCCCAAGCCCTATGGTTATTTGCCTCCAATGGTAAGAATTTGTCAATTCGCGGATTTTAAGGCAATAACTCTTCATGTTTTCTGATCCACCAAACTCACCGGGCAATGATGAATCGAGCTCGTTTTGCCCAGCAAAAAACTTAAAAAACACAGGTTAGTGAATAGGAAAATTTTGACGAAGCCTCATAAACACTATACTTGGAAGACACATGTAACACTCCCCGCGTGAATCAATAATTAAGTTATTCATCATATATCATATTTTAGAAATTTTCTAATAGTAAAAGACAAAAAAAAAAAAAAACAGTAAGTGAGAATAGATCATCAAACTTTTATTATCCACCGTTATCCTTACATCATTTCCCACCACCAAAAAGAGTCGAAACAAAAGAAGGAAAGTTTATCTTACACATATAATACTAAGTTTTTAATAAGCTGCTAGTTATATATTACAGCATTACATTTGGACGAGAGTACTGATATTGGTCATTATATTCAAATTTAGTTGAAAATTCCTTCAAAAGTTGGGTACGCAGGTTGTAAATTTCATATTGAATAATACTCATTTCCCAAGTGACGTCAACAGGCGTAGACATCCCATAGGACCATATACTGGCAATATTGACCCAATGCATTTCAAATTGATCAGGATGCATAGTCTAACCTTGTATGTCTGTCATTATGTATTCTCGCTCCATTTCCTAAAAATGGAAAAAGGGAAAAAGGGTGAATATTAAAAATATTCAGTGAGTGGAGGTGCTCGGGTAAAAATTTGTTTTGAAAGAACTTTTATCAATAATTTTATCCATGGCATACACCAACACCATTCTCAGTAGTAAAATCATGATTAGTGATCGGCCAATAACCTCTATCATATAATATTGAGCTCAAGATAATCATCAGACATGAGATCCAGATAAATCATAAATACGATAACCAGTAATCAGTGACTGAATATATATGTGATAATACATCTTTCATTCATTCTCTAAACATTTCCCCGAAGGGAATGGCGTATACATATATTCATAGAAAAGAAAGTTCCATCATGAATTTCAGAACGAAACATGATCATTATACCAAAATGACAAGAGAGTTCCATCAAGAATTTCCTAATTGAACATGATAATTATTCCAAATGACAATAGAGTTTCACCAAGAATTTCGTAATAAAACATGGTAATTATTTAAAATGAAGGTGAAAGATACTTTCATGGAAATTTCTATCTTCAAGAAAATAGCTTTAAATTAATAATTCCACTCGCCTACTATTTCATATCGATGTAAATCTCTAAAAGAAATTTTTGAACTGAAATTAGTTTCTTACTAATTTTCTTTTTTGTCAAAAATTAGTGAGTGAAATAAAGTACTTCAGAGCATATGAAGTTCTTGGTTAGTGCTTCAAAAGTACTATCAAAGTACTTCTTGAGTATATTCACATAAATCTCTTTCAAAGTATTATTGCAGTACTTCAATAGCTCCCAAACCACTATTATCCAAGAATAATAACATTAACACCTGTTGTACTCTCCAAGTGCTACTGCATTACTTCAAGAGTACTTCTATGAGACCACTCATATTTAGAACGTTACCTAGACTCATAATGCTTCGCGAGCATTTTGATGGTACTACAGCAGTACTTAATTGCGCAGAATTGGCTAAGAAGTATCGACTTACCTTTTTACAGATACTCCTATCAGTTCCTCAATTATCGAGGCCTATTTATAGAAAAGGGGGGGGGAATGCTAGCGGTTGGATTAATTTAGATCTTTAATAAGGGTAAGTTCAAGCTTCATTGTCACACGGCGTAAAATTTTTTTTACTCTATTAGTCTTGAGAGTAATTTTTTGTCTAGTCCTAGAACTTCTCTCTATCAAATTTTTACCTCCAATATCTGCAAGACTAAAAATAAACTTGTTTATCATTAATATTATTATTATTGTTATTATTATAAAATTTTTTTTATATATTACAACCCGTCCTAACTTGCGTTTTAAATTATTATTATTATTTTTTTTTGGGGGGGGGGCAAACCTTAAATTCCAATTTTGAATTACCAAACGTCTAGACCTACCCAAAAAAAATAATAATAATAATAAAAAACTCACCAATCACTATGCGGATCAGAAGCTGATCCGATTTGCTTCGATCGGTAATCTGATCCACATCACGGGGCAATAACAGTAAGCCAATTTTTTGTTAGGGCAAAAAATAGTTCGCTCAGTGTATTTATCTTATTTTATTTCGTTTCATTTCAATTTCAATTTCAAAACAAAACGCTTGCCGTCAAGTTTGTAACCAATCGGTGTTGGGATTTCCTTTTCCTTTTTTAAAGTAAAAACAAAGTCAAATTCGACTTCCACGTTGGGCTTCGTTTCTAAGACAAATGTATGAAGAATACTTAAAATACTTGTTTAAATGGAAATCGTTACATTAGACTTAAAGACAGAGAGAGTTAAAGCCCCCGCACATTTGTTTTTTCTTTTGGTGAAATATATACATACATTGGAGGGCTCGTTGATATCTTTTCTTGGTTTCACTATTAAAGTTAATTAAATATTAATAAATGCATTTGCTGATGCAGATGTTCATTATAAACAAAACTTTATTTGTCACAAAAAGTACGTAAAACGCTGTGATTTTTTTAATTTTTATTTTTTAAAATCCTCAATAGCCTTAACAAAAAACAATTAATAAAACTAATGATAAAGAATACCAATTTTCTTGTTGAGAAAGAAAGAAAAAGTGGCCGAAACTTCCTAGAAGCAATTACGAGCCCACCGGGTCACGTAACTGTCCCTCCATAAATTTGCTTCCCGATTGAGTCATGCATTACGTCTGGATAATGTCCACCAAATCTATATATATCCCACTCCTCCT
>CAVNYN010218250.1:0-11460 GCA_963692815.1 Nyctanthes arbor-tristis
CTATTGGCATCATCTTACAATAAATATAATGTACAGTAAATTGAAAGCAATTAACCCAATCTAGTTTTTCACCCGTGTGATGCACGGGAAGAATAATTTAAAATAATTTAACTTATTATAAAGATTTGAGAAATTAGATTTTCACATGTGCTAAAAAATTAAAAACTTGATATCGTATAAGGAGAAGACTACATAGAGGGGTAATTATTTTCTTTTTAATTTTATTTTTTTTAAATTCTTAATTATTAATAGTTATTTTTTTCAAGTATAGTTATATTTTATTTTAATTTTTATTGTATTATATAAGTATTCAATTAGTAAAAAACATCAATTATATTAATTTTATCTGTATGCGTCAAGACCCATGTGATATGATAATATCATAGTTAATTCTTAAACCTTTGAATAAATCTGCTCTTGATTGTTGTTTTCACATTGAAATGAAAGGAAGATTTAAAAATATAAAGATAAGATAACTTAAACATAGAATTATAAAGATAAGATAGAATTATAAAGATGAGATAATTCAAAAATTAAAAACCAAAAAGTAGAAGGGATAAACATCAAAGTTACCGCATTGATTACCACAAACCAATCAAAATGACCAAAAAACCCCACTTGACGCATTTTGAGAGGGAAAATTGCGGTCAAACTGTACCACAGCACCTCTTATTTTATTAATATATAGATAACAAGTCACTTTTCAACTATTAAGTCACAAAGTAAGTGTTACATTTCATTAAAAATTCGCATTTTTAATTCAAAAGTTGCATAACAAGTCGCTTTTCAATAAAAAGTCGCATTTGATTAATAAGTCACACAGTAAGTGTCACATTTCATTAAAAAGTCATATTTTAATTCAAAAGTCACATAACAAGTAGCTTTTCAGTAAAAAGTCACATTTAATTAATAAGTCACAAAGCAGGTATCGCATTTCATTAAAAAGTCACATTTTTAATTCAAAAGTTACATTTAATTAATAAATGAAAAACTTTTCACATTTCATTAAAAAGTCTCATTTTAATTCAAAAATCACCTAAAAAGTCACTATTTATTAAAAAAGTCACATAATAAGTCACTTTTCATTAAAAAATCACATTTAGTTATTAATAAGTTACAAAGCGAGTGTCACATTTCATTAAAAAAATTACATTTTTAATTCAAAAATCACATGTCTAATCGCTTTTCATTAAAAACTAAAAAGTCACACTTTTAATTCAAATGTCACATAACAAGTCGCTTTTCATTAAAAGTCACATCTGATTAATAAATCACAAAGCAAGTATCGTATTTAATTAAAAAGTCACGCTTAATAATTAAAAAATCATATAAAAGTCACATTTAATTTAAAAATCTCATTTGATTAATAAATCGCATATAAGAAAAGTCACATAAAAAATTTTTTACTTATAAATATCTTATATTTATTGATACATTTTATTATCAAGAAATCATATATGTAAAATTCAAATCTGTGTTATTTTGTAACAAAATGTCAGATATAGAAATTTCTTCATAATCACATTTATATTGAACGTCACATTAATTTACACAAAGAAATTACAAGTAATCTAAAGAAAACATTTGGAGGAAAAAAAATAAAAAATGAGAGAGATGGCCAAGATTCCAAACCGCACAAAAAAAAAAAAGCTACAAAACCCATATATATGTTAATTGACATAATAATTTTAGGATGCATGTGATGATTTTCGGATCCCTAATTTTAACAGTATTTTTCCAAAACTTATGCAATTTGCAGTAAATATGCTAATTTTCTCTATAAATAACATTTGACTTCTTCCATTTCATATAGCTTCTTATCTAAGTAAAGTACATATTTTTGTGGAATGGTAGTAAGTTCTACCCTGGTCGAGATAAAGGAACCACATTCAAGGGTTAAAGAATCTCAGTCCTATTGTGATGATTTTGTTTTTATTTCCTTTAGAAAAATTGAAACTTTAGATGAATTGCTATTATGCTCTAGGATTAGTTTTAGAGTATCTTACAATTTGTTAAAGGTATAAAGGACCACAGTCCTATTGTGATGATACTATTTTTATTTGATAATAGAAGTGTTTTCCTCCTCAGTCCTCATATTACTCATTATAAATGTATTTTATTTTTATTTTTTACTTAGTTATTCAAAGCATATCCTAGAGGGATCAAACAAGGATGTAAGCCTGTAATTACAACAATGACAACAAGATTGACGTAGCACTACTTTTTCCCTTTTCGTTCTCATTGTGTATTTTTTTTATTTTTGTATTCAATATACCAACATATTGGTGTGCTCTGGATTGAGCATTGTTGTATTTTGGCATATGCTTATTTTTCTGATGATTATTAACTTATCTGATAATTGATTTTCATTTATTTTCCTATGTTTTGTTGAATTACATGTTTAATATTTTGGTTTTATGTGTGAAAACACGTTTTGCAAGTTAGGTTTCTGTTTTTCAACGACATTCACCTTTTTGTTTGTTTCTTTTCCTTTTAATTTTCCCTTTGAAATCCTTGACTCCTTTCTTCATTCAGTGTTGTTCTTAATTAAATGCTAATTATGCTATCGATTGCAGATGTATTTAAATATTGCATATTAGGACTTATATCTCGTAATAGGGGTTAACAATTGAGACGAGAAAACAGCCTGACAATGTGGAATTTTGAGATTTTTCTAAATTATAAATTTGGGATTATGCTATCGATTGCAGATGAATTTAAATATTGCATATTAGGACTTATATCACGTAACAGGAGTTAGCAATTGAGACGAGAAATGAGCATGAGAATGTAGAACTTTAGGATTTTTTAAAATCATAATTGATAGATTTTGTTTATCTTTTTCGGATTTTGTCTGTTTGTAAATCAGGAATCTACTGTAAAATTTTTAGACATTCTACACATATCAGGAATCTATTTATTAAAAAGGGTTGCTTTTATTATTGAAGACGATGAGTGATTTGAGATAGTTGTAGCACTGTTGCACTCACTTTTCTATCAAACACTTGAATTTTAAGGGTCTCAATGGTGACATTTATATACAAATAATCCCAAAAAATAAAAAATAAAAAAATGAATAAAGTAGTTTTAACTATTTAGTTTTGTTATTGTAATATGTTGGTATTCTTTTTCATGCACTGGTTGATTTAGTTATTAGATAATAATCTGGATATGTATCTATCAGTAAGAGAATTTATCTCAAATGCATTACATGTAAAGCTATCAAAATTATTTAATAACTAGAGGACACCAATATTTCTTGGTTAAAAACTTGAAATCCAATTTAATATCGGCACTGCTTAAGTCATTCACTTATTGAATTATCAATCACTCTACAAATTAAATTGTGTGGGCATTAGAATCTAATCACTCATTAGACAGATATGCGGAGTGATGCTCACGCATATAGTTATTTTGGGCTAAACTAATAATGGTGTTAAATTTTTATTACTTTCAAATGGGGGTTGGGATTTCTAATTTTCACTCATTTAAATATGGATATGGTGATTGTTTCTTCTAGGCCACTAAATCTCTACTTTCATGTAGATAGGTAAACAACAAAATGTCAAACAAAAAATATTATAGAGGACACCAATCTTTCTTGGTTAAAAACTTGAAATCCAATTTAATATCGGCGCTGCTTAAGTCATTCACTTATTGAATTATCAATCACTCCACAAATTAAATTGTGTGGGCATTAGAATCTAATCACTCATTAGACAGATATGCGGAGTGATGCTCATGCATATAGTTATTTTGGGCTAAACTACTAATGGTGTTAAATTTTTATTACTTTCAAATGGGGGTTGGGATTTCTAATTTTTACTCATTTGAATATGGATATGGTGATTGTTTCTTCTAGGCCACTAAATCTCTACTTTCATGTAGATAGGTAAACAATAAAATGTCAAACAAAATATATTATAAGATGATTACTCGAACTTAGTGATTATTTTTTATTAAATACTAATGTTAATTTTGGATGATTATCTCAAATAATTCTTTGTGCCTTTTTCTATTATAAAGATATTTTGTAATAACTTTACGTTGTTTATTATTAACGAATTAATGATGTTATCAATCTTTTATTTTGTGTCTTTGTTTGGATTATCATAGTTCTTATTAAACTATATTTTTAGATGATTTTCCTAATTGTATACAATAACCACCAGGGTTTGCTAATTATTCGTATACGTTTGCTATTACATATTATTTGCTATTGTACAATCTACATTCTATTTGTGCAAGTTATATTTTTTATATCAATTTTACGACATCAAGCATTAACTCCTATCACACTATTTTTGAAGTATAATATTTTCATGAGATCACTATCCCGTGCATTGCACGGGTGAAAAATCTAATTACAGAGAAATGAAAGGGCTTGATTACGACTACCTAGTTTAGGTGGCGGATAAGAAAAATACCTTGTAACCCTAGTTTGAAAATGTTGTTTGCAAAAAATAATAATAATCTAACTATATAATAAATGAATTCTCCCATTTTCAGTGTTCATCCTCTCACGTTTTACCGTTCCTTAGAACAGTGTCTTTACCATTTTGCCTCACTTCCTCTCTCTCTCTCTCTCTCTCTCTCTCTCTCTCCTCCTTTTTTTTTAAGAACATTTTCAGTGCATCCATCAAAATACAACCACAGCATGGTTCCTTTAATATACTCATCTTCGTCGTACTAGTATTTACCAACATCCATAGGTTGAGCTCTGCACCCCCCCACCTCTCTCAAAAACCAAAGACAAATTGCAAGTGATCTATACAACCACTGACAAATTTTGGGATCCATAACAGTAAGTTGCAAAATAGAATTGCTCGTCTTTTGTGCACATACTTGTCTCATGTCCAGCTGCACCATTTGCATGAGAAACTGGCTGCCAACTACAAATTTCATTTTCCTAGTTTACTTCTCAGTTTCTCATATGAATTTTACCCCTCCAAGAATATCTTCCTCATAAGTTGCAATATTATTCTACTAAGGCAGTAACCATGAATATGTTTAAAGCTCGGGGTACCATGACTATCCTTCTTGTATGTCTACAGAAGTCACAGAGAGCCATTGCAACCGTAGATAGAGTTTGGATGTTCCACCCTTTAAACAGTTGCTTAAGAAATCTTAAACATCTTATATTTATTATGGCAATGAACAGGTACCATAGTGTCCAACAGCAAACTGGAAGGGTATAAACTGAACTACCTTCAGAACGAAGCTTTCATAGTTTTTAGCCATCCATAATTGGCTCGCCAAATGCACCGATCTCTCTTTTTCAACAAATTCTGCCATGACAAGAGCATGCATCAAAGCCTGTAGGATGTCTGCTGCTGTTGAGTCTTTGTGCAGAATGATGCTGACAATTCCCTCTTTCTCTAGTAATAAATACTTTGCTAGAAAGACAAAAGGAAAGACTAAGACATTGTTTTTTGTTTATATTTATGCCCCCAACCCTCACCCCACAAAACAAAAGACCTTGGATGAGTAGCAACCTTTATTATAGTAAGAACTAGCCAAGTTAGACAAGTCTGACCTGCTTGCATGAAGAGAAAATCAGGATAACATTAATCTCATATGCTGTTTCATACTAAATTTAAGTGAAACAACCAAATAAAGCCCTTCACCTATTCAGGCCATGTTAAATGAAAATATATGAGATATTCAAGCGAACAAAACGCAAATGGTAAGTTTAAAAAAGATTAATCAATTTCTGTTAAGTATAGTAGTATAAATTGAATACTGAAAGAAACTTAGGAAGGACAGTCACACCATCAACGCGATGCAACTTTCAATGAGGAGCTGGGATCCCAAGATAGCCTCACCTCATTGGATGGAGATATCTCAACCCAATGAGGTGGTGGCTCTTCATTGGATGTTGTACCATGTAGGTGCAACAGTCTTATTTGGATACTGTAGAATAACAGGAATTGTTAATCGATCCAATTACCCCTGATTGCAGGAATAGGTTACCATTTTTATTTGCCACAAATTACCTTCAAATAGGCTGTAAAACCTTGGTACTAATAATATTAATAACAAAATTTCCTCTCCTATGTACTGTGCAGTCTGTGCTTAGGAATCAGTATTAGAAGATAACTGTAAAGCACTAGTGACCACCCTAAGAATCCTACAGGCTTGGCATCAGATCAATACGATAAAAGATGAAAACTCACATGTCATGATATTTGAATGAAGAAATCCGGATACCTAAGTGTACCCGCTGATGCAAAAATCTAACCGTAGGTTTGCCCCATGAAGCCATCCACAGTGGCAAAGCATGCTCCATATCTGAAACCTGTTTTGGGGAGAGAACTGGAAAGTAGTTCAGAGAATGTTTTCAGGTCAGCGTAACATAACATGAAAACTCTGACTGGAAGTTTGAATTTGATCTTCAACTGCCAACTTATATGGCAGACATGAAGTATGGAAACAACTTAGTGAAAAAGAGAACATAATTGTAATGCCAAGCCCTGCAAGCCTGAAAAGTTATTTTCTTCCAAATGTTCGTGAAAATGTGTTACTTTAGTTTGGATTTCTTTTCTGAAAACCCGTTCAAACCAGTGAAACTTTGAGAATTGTATTTATTTATTTCATAAACTTCCAATAACAATATCCAATGCCACAGAACAGAAATAACTTTGTGATGTAGGCTTTCAATTGCACCTAGACACATATTTCAACAACTACTTAATTTTTTTATGTACTCTTAGTATGAACATAGAAACTAATATTAATAAGAAAAAATGTATAGATCATTTGAACTAAACGTCCAATTGAAACACAAAGACCTATATGACCATGTTATTTTCATAGCATTTGCTTAAGATATTGTTATCAAAATTTTATAAATTATATTTTTTATAAATTATGAACTTTCAGTAGCCTGAACACTGTTTGAAGAAAGGGAGGGGCAGGAATTGACACTAGGGAAGCATGCAACAATTTAAGGCCGTATGGCTCGGAGCATCTCAACATGGATATACATTCTGAAACAGAAGGCATTTGTTTCCATTCCAACATTACTAATTCATGTCTGCAACAAGGCATTGGTTTTCCATTACTGCGTTTTTCCGGAGAAATTACAAACGTGCTTATTATTTCTCATAAACCATGTGAATATGTAGAAAACAATAGGCAATTAAGAACACAATCCAAGTGTGTAAAAATCAGTTCTAGAGATCTTTCATCTCACCTTGACCAGTCTCCATAAAATGAAATAGAAGAATAGAACTTCTTTCACAATTTAATGTAGTAAGATGAAGGCAACGAACAGCTCTATAATTTGCTGCAGAAGTTCAAAGAAATAAGTTTCAAATTAGAGCACAGAATGAGATTCTTTGAGGCTTTTATGTTTAGCGCATAAAGGAGCGCCCCTAGTAGTAGGCTTATGAGCAAGAAAACTCAGTGAAACTAACCATACATATGAAATATGGTGAGGGACAAAAAGCAAAACCAAATGGCAAGAGAGTGCCCCATAGTAATACGAGCAAGGAACATCCCAAGAGCCATCCCAAGCATAGTTGCAACTGTCTCTTGGCTGCCTTCCTGTTACATAAAGGAAATACATTTATGAAAATTCATCAACTCAGAAATTTCATTCACGAAATTTCTTCTCTAATCTATATGATACCTTTGCAGATATATCTGCTGCATTATTCTGTAGAGCGAAGTGCTGCGTTAAAGCGGCTCTAGTGGCTCCACTAGCAACACCAGCTAGTCACAACATTAATGAAAAAAGACATATTCAGAACTAGGGAGCAAAAAGCAGGCAGGTTCTCATATACAAATATGGTATTAACTGAACTCATTCGTTAGCTCATGAATACCATTAACATATAATGAAATAATAACAGGTGATGTTTATAGCCAATGATCCAAAGAGTAGGCTGCTACTAAATCCTGCTTTATCAAAGTGCCCCAGAAGCGGAATGAATGCACCTATATCGATAACTTAATGCGACTTAGGAGCAACTGCTTGCATACACAAGCATTAATAACTATTTACAAACAAGTTTGGAACTTACTGAATGATCGTGATATACTCCCTATGCACATAATGAAGAGAAATGCTGAAGGGAACAGAGGTGAGAGAAGGTCCATTAACATCCCTGCAGCCAATTAAATGCCATAGGAGAAAATCTTAAATCATAATGACTTCAAATGATATGTTGAAACAAACTTGCATCAAACTACATGGAAACAAGCTTGATAAAAACAAAGAAAAATGATAAGCAATGAACTCAGTGAGAAATAATATTGGTTGGAAACATTTAAGAAAAGGTTTCCCGGACCCCATGCACAGTTGTCTGAGAAAGGAATATCATAACTTTGCATCTCGCAAAGATTGCTGATTGCTGAAAGACAACGAATACAGACTCGAAAACCTTTACAAAAATGTAGCTAACTGCAAAAGATATATCATTGCAATGGTACCAATGTCATTCATCAGATCTGCAACAAGACGCCACATTTTGGCATCACTATCCAGGTTTGCTCCCTATGGAAGGAAAAACTTTGAAGTTAAACTAAGCTGTTGCGTATTAGAAACATAGAGCAAAAATGAAATAAACAAACCAATTTTCCACCCTCACTGACACCAAAACGTCTCCATTAAACCGATAAACTTGCTAAAGTATATACTCCAGACAGTTTACTCCCAACGCCATGCTTATCATTTTCAGATCATGATTACTTTTATCATGTTGCCAATATTACATATCCATTTTCATCGACTAGAACCCTGTTTGAGAATACAGTAACAAACTAATAAAAATTTCCAAGAATAAAAGGAACTATTTCCATGTGAAGTAACATTTATAGATTGAGAAAACC
The DNA here is from genome assembly GCA_963692815.1 of Nyctanthes arbor-tristis. NCBI lineage: Eukaryota > Viridiplantae > Streptophyta > Magnoliopsida > Lamiales > Oleaceae > Nyctanthes > Nyctanthes arbor-tristis. The sequence continues at coordinate 8,836 of CAVNYN010218250.1, forward strand.
TGAAATGCCAAATGTATGTATCAATACTTGATCTTTGAATAAATCTAGGAGCAAATGGGAAAGCATAGGACATGTACCTGGTAAAATGTAAATAAGACACCTCCAAGCATCCCAGTTAAATCTCTCAGAAACCACTGAAACAGTTCCAAAGTTGAGATCGTAGGAAACACTTAACTTGCCAGTGAACAGAATGAAAATTCACACAAATGCTAGATTTACCTGAAACGTGGCCCCAATAACAGTGGCAGAATTCTCACCAACTCCAATTGCACTTAAAAGAGCCTAAAAGAAAGAAGGCATGTACACTTGTAATGAGAATTGCAAGCCAATACAAAAGGGTTAGCACATGGCTGAGCAGGACTTCACCTGGGTGGAAAGCATAGTTCGCACATACGTTGAAAGGCCCTAAAAAATAAGATAAAATAACTGAATAGACCGTTCATTAAGAAAAACTCTGACTTGAAACTTAAAAATTACGGATTTAAATTATAGCAAACCTGCAATGAGTCCCATATTTGATACGGGACATAATCTGGAGTCACGCTGCCTGGAAATCCCTAAATTTTGAGTAGACGGTCAAAGAAACAGTTTTTTGAGTCATAATAATCTCAATTAATCAGAACTGATAATAGACAATTAGCATATTCTAATGTTTTCTGAATGCAAAAAACAAAATCTTGCCTACAATAGTTAGATTCAGGGTAACTGTTAAGAAAGGGAACGTGAGCAAATAATCTCACTTAAACGATATAATGTTGATTAAAGGATTATCATTTTATCCATATACTCCAGTAGATGAGCATAAACACGAATGATTGAGCAAGGTCCAATCTTGGAAACAATAAGTACCACATTTTCGATTTTTAACAGTGTGATCAAATTCCTTTGCCTTCACATTATACTAAAGCTGGTCAGCGTACGACGGTTGAAGCATAAGGTACTGCAAAAGCACATGCATAGCAGAAACAACCTCAATACCTCATGCTTCCTCCGTTCCTTTATTGTACCATGCCCTGAAAATTTAATCACTTCATTGGGAAATTAGATATGGATTACCTCAGGAACAAAAGCGTCAAGAAATCTCCGTGAAATATGGTTGAATCGGCTTGCGGATTTTTTGACAGAATCACCAGTGATGGTGATGGTGGCGGTTTTCCGGAGCTCCGACGACGCCGTCCCGTTCCATTCCTCGATAACGGTGTATTCCGGCGAGAGATGCGATTTCTCCACTTCTTCCATCAAACCTGATTTCAAAGAGATAATGTCAACGCGACTTTGCAATTTGCGGAAGAAGAATGTTGGCAAGTGGTGCTTCTGTATCCTAATATTTTAAAATTAAAATTAATAAAAAATTCTTCGGTTCCCCTCGACTCCAAATATTTTAAGATTAAAAAAAATTTAAAAATAAACACTAGAAAGAGGGCTTGAACCTCCGACCTTGTGGTTAAGGGCCATACGCTCAAACCAACCGCGCTGCTCCAGTTTGGTGACCCCATTGGTAAAAATATACTATTTTAGTCTTACAACAAAGGGTCTCGAGGATGACTCATGTCAACAAACTCCAACGGTGTCCCCCACTAGGAATTGGTGTCATCAATCTCCTTTTTGGGATCCAAAGACTTTATTTGCTTGAGTCGTAGATTGTTGTCGTGGATGTGATTTGATTTTCTACTTTATGTAAACTAAAATAACTATTCTTTTTGAAAAGTGTTTCAGTTTCCTTTTTCTTTTAGTTTTCCTTTTCTAATTACAACTCTTTTCCTATCTCAAGTGGGGTTAGGTATGCTTTGAGCCCTATATTATTAGTTGTATATATTCCTACTATAAATATAGGGTTCATTGTATTTTTATTTACGCATACAAATTTCTTGTCTTCTCAAAAACTTGCAAGTTCCTTCTTGCAAACAAAAACTTGCATCAAGTTTATTTTCCAGTTTTTTTTCTGTAAGTATTCAAAGCCATGAGCAACGACGCTGCATCGTCTGAGTCTAGGGGTACGAAGAGGGATTTCAGTACGGCGATTTTGGAGAGGAAAAAGGCTCCGAATAGGCTCGTAGTGGACGAGGCTATCAATGATGATAACTCTGTTGTAGTTATGCATCCTGTTACTATGGAAAAGCTCCAACTTTTCCGTGGAGACACTATCTCGATCAAGGGCAAGAAAAGAAGGGATACGGTCTGCATTGCCCTTGGTGACGATACCTGCGATGAACCCAAAATTTGTATGAATAAGGTAGTCAGAAACAATCTGAGGGTTAGGCTCGGAGATGTGGTTTCTGTGCATCAATGTCCTGATGTAAAGTATGGGAAGCGTGTGCATACTCTTCCTGTGGATGACACCGTTGAAGGGCTTACTGGGAACCTGTTTGATGCCTTCCTGAAGCCGTATTTCCTGGAGACGTACCGCCCTGTTAGGAAGGGTGACCTGTTTCTTGTAAGGGGAGGGATGAGAAGTGTTGAGTTCAAGGTTATTGAGACAGATCCTGCTGAGTACTGTGTTGTTGCTCCTGACACAGAGATCTTCTGGGAGGGAGAGCCTGTGCGAAGGGAGGACGAGGATAGGTTAGACGAGGTTGGTTATGATGATGTTGGTGGAATTCGTAGACAGATGGCTCAGATAAGAGA
>CAVNYN010218252.1:0-11838 GCA_963692815.1 Nyctanthes arbor-tristis
TTATGAGGGAGGGGGGGTTCATTTCTTACCGTATGGAACCTCAAAACTGAGAGGGACTTGTAGCGGAACCAAAGGTGAAGAAGTCGCATGCTAAACCATGTTGATCCCAACGCCTGAGATGACGATGCAATACCTGGTGTATCCTAAATTGTGGTTCTGAATTATGATACATTTAGATTTGTATCCATATGATACTGAAATAAAATATGAAGTTCATGTAACATACAAGAGCAAGTATGCCAAGGGCAAGACCAATCAGCTCAGCAGCAACTTCCCAGACCTCCTCCTGGCAAAAATAAAATCTTAATTATTATTATAGGATTTATTTAATTTAACTAAAAGTTAATTTATAATTGCTTTAAAAATTTAATTTATACTACTAATCACCGTTTACCGTTCCCCACCGGAAAGTGAAACCCATTATTGCCACTATCACAGATTCCCATAGTGTCGACATTTAGGTTATTGACCAATGACGAATTTATCTCTTGTGCTTTCTTTTCTTTTTATCTTTCTTACTTAATGATATTTAACCTTTCTTCATGTCATTTCTTTATTTATATTATTATATGTTCTTTTCGTAATTATTTATTTATGTCTTAGTTGGACTTATGTTAAAAAAAAAGGTTTTCTTGAAAGTAAAACAAGCATTAACTTTATTAAGGAATTCATCATACTTATTGTTTATGTAAAAGGTGTGTAGCAATAATAGCTTAATTATCACTTTCAAAAAAAATAATAATAGTTTAGTTATCTTTAAACTTGATCAACATTATGGAAAAATAATTACTAATTAAGTTATCAAACTTTCGTTATTCGTAAAATCATCCTTTTTATCTTCTTCTAAACCAAAAAAAAAAAAAAAAAAATCCTTTATATTATTCGCATTGCAATATGTTATTTGGAAGTGAATGTTGCTAAATTGAAGAAAACGGACCAAAAGTGTTGAAGTAGGTGGACCAAAGAATATTTATGGTCATATAATATATCATTAGAATGCACAACAAGTTAGGATTTCAACACATTTTACAGATCTCAATTCTAAATTTCCTATCAAAAGTTATGTGCATTTGAATGACTACTATCAGACTAGCACGAGTGATGAAAACATGCAAGGAAAGATTCTGCATAACTTGCTAAATTCAACCCAGAAGGGCGGCGATCGACTGATTAATTTTATGAGGAAATTAAAGGATCTACACCCTTGTTTATTTATATTTCAATAATACACTTCACACATAAAATATTTGCTATTCTGTCATATTTAATTGTACTTATATCACATTTATTTTTCTCTTTTTTTCATGTTTCTCTAATTTTTTATTATCATTTATTTTTATTTTTATATTAGTTTTTCAATTTCCACATTGGAATTCCATAACTATAACTGATTTTTCTTAATTAATATGATTATAACGGATTAATTGCTTTTTTTGAATTTTGAAAAACGTGATTTCCCTGAATTCTTATTGATAACTTCAATGTTTTTAAATTTGATTTCTTCCCCTAAATTCTAGACGGTAACAATTTCAGTCATAATTATTCTCTCTATCTAGTAATAAAAATATTTAAAAAAATACATTGTAAAAAGAAAAATAATCATATAAAGCACCGAAAATCATAAAAAAGGGGGGAGAGAATAGTAATTAACAACAACACAAAACAATTACAAAAGAAAATTCATGTAAAATTTAAAAGAAAAATAACGGTAACAATCACGAAAAACAAAAAAAAATCATGTGAAATTAGAAAAGAAAAAGAAGGGTAAGAAACTCCTGAAAGAAGAAAATTAACCAAGTCAAGAAATGTTAGCAGCAACAATTGAAAAAAACATTGTAATAAATTGAAAAATAGGGTACAAAAAACCATGATAACACCAATTATTCCCTCTATCATTGAATTGAAACTATTTTTGCTTGTTTTCTCTCTCTTTTTTTTTGTACACACGAAGTAATCAAGATTTATCGGATTTATTAGGGACTGATCAATTGCAATAATTTTCAGTTATGATTTGATTTTGAATTGTTGATGAATGCATTTACGGATTATGATTCTTGCAACAGAAATTAGATTTGAATGGTTGCATGATTTTAGGGAGATAATGTTACCCACACTTTCTCTTTTTCTAATACTTGATTTCACTTTTTTTAATTTGTATTTATATATTTTATTTCCACTTATTTTCCTTTTTGTTTTTGAGGGGTTTTAAAATAATGTAATAGTCTATATTTACAACATGTTTCGATTTAGAGGTAAATATGAAATGCATGTTAAGTTGTAAATATTTTATGTAAAGAACCCTAAAATAAAATAATAGAGAAACTATAGCCTATGTGTTTCAAACGGGCTGCCTTTATTTTTTACCGGCCATATTGGCCGGTGTTAATGGGCCAACACGTGCAGGCCTTGGTGAGCCTGTGGGTCGACTTGGCTCTAGCTTTGCCCCAATTTTGCAGCGTCTGCCCATTCAGAACCACGGGTTGCTAGAACCAACTCGCTTATTTTTTAAAAGGACAAGCAATATATTCTTGTTGGAAGCCCTATGTCGACATGTCTTTTTTGGAGACACGTCTAATAGGAAGCTTTGTCCTCTTTGGGGGGCCACGCTCATAGCGGGTGGCCCCCTCAAGGATTTTTAAATTCCCCTTAGGGAATCGCGTCCCCCAGGGATCGATCCCTCAACCTTGGCCTCAAGGGCTTTATGGTTTTTGGGATGACCCCGGGTACTACTTTCCTTGAGACCGCTACCCACTATGAGCATGGCTCCCAAAGAGGACGAAATCATTTTGTTAGATTTGTCTCAAAAAAAGACATGTCAACAATAAAGCCCAAGTGATGATATCAGGGATCATCGCAAAAACCATAAGGCCGTTGAGGGATCGATCCCTAGAGAACGCGTTCCCTCAGGGAAATTTACAAATCTTTGAAGGAGCCAGGCTCATGGGCCACTCGCCCATAAGTGTTGCCCTCAAAGAGGACAAAATTGTCCTGTTAGACGTGTCTCAAAAAAAAAATTAAAAATAAAAATAAAACACACTCGTCAACACCCTAGTTTTAACTTGCAGTTATGTAATTTCATTGTTGTGCTAACTTTCCATGGTCAATATAGACTCATTTGTTTAATACCTTTGATTATGTTTTGACGAATTCGAATGGATTTCCCCCTTGTTTGGTCTTCTCCATACAAATAGTATAATATCCGGAATCCGAATGCTACCAACAAAAAGATTCGGGAAAATGCTACCCAAATCCCCTTCCTTAAAAGTAGAAAGGAGTCAAAACGACGTGAAACCGTTGCTCATGCATCTCCCTTGACATGAACCGTTTATGATCATGCATCTCCCAACCTAACCTAAATAAAGCCCCTTAAATGCTCATCTTTCTACTTTATTCAACAAAGGGAGATTTCTAATCTTCTTTTGTACAAAATATAAAGGAACACTTATCCGATTTACTTATTATTAATATCCATGGGATTTTAACATTTAGAAACTAGCACTTGTGTTTAATAATGATTGGAAATGGAAATTATTAAAACTAAATTGTATGTAGCCTACAACGGATACCCACTACATTCCAAAATTGCGTCTGGAAATTATCAAAACCAGTTAGTATATTCAAAAAGGAAAGAGCAGATTAAGAAGATGTATGATCCTTCTAAGTAGGGATCATAGAGAGAGAGAGAGACTTACGAGAGGCAACTAGGGTGACACTGGCGGTGTTTGAGAAGTCACAACTGCCGAGAATAGAATTCGTTCCATGATCGGGTGATTACTTACAGGGCAGTGGGTTGAAAACATTTAAAGGCCATTTTCCTAATTGGGTCACGATCTGCTCCAGTGCTACAGGCGTAATCTATGTTTTTCTGGTAAAAATTTCATCGCTCAAACCACTATTACAGATGCAATAAGACAATAACTCTTAAGCAGCACCTGCAACTGAGAAAAAAAATTGTTGAGTTTGGTTCTGGTGTGTGTGTGTGTGTGTGTGTTTGTGTATTGAAACGGATCAGGGAATTAGAATTGTTGCCTGAATGCGTGGTTATGCTAAACAAAAGCAAGAATTTTTAAATGGTATCCAAACAATAATATGGTAATAATTTATAGAAACAACTGCCGGAATCTTCCAACGGACTCAACTGCCTTTATTTCATTTTTCTGACTCAAAAGGTACTTTTGCACTAACAGAAAGCAGTTCAATAAAAAAGGTACTTTTGCACTTTGCACCGACGGGTTCATTTTTCTGTACGAAAAGGAAAATAATCCCTTTCTTTTCTTGAATTGGGCTGGAGGTGGGAAAACTTTTCGTTTTCGTCCTGGCCGATGGGCTCCCCTCTGGACACAGTCTGCTATCTGAGTCATTGCCTCATCAAATTTTATGCGTACATCCAACTGGCAGTTCCACGTCTGTCAGTTAACTTTTCTTTAAATTGAAAACTGAAATAGGAAGGATTACTTAGGGATCAGGGAATTAGAATTGTTACCTGAATGCGTGGTCATGCTGAACAAAAGCACGAGACTGACTAGCACATCAGTAGCCATATATACGAGAATTTGAGAATTTTAACACGTTATTCTATATATATGGTAATTTATATATAGAAATGAAAGCCTGAATCTTCTAACCCATGGACTACAGTAGTGGAGTCAATCGTCATTGCAGGGTTAGGCTGCATAGATGGCTAAATCCTTTATATGATTTTTTTTTTTTTTTTTTAAATTTACAGTAAGGGGGCTCGGAGGACATCATGGCTTCCTCTGGCTCTATCACAAACCTATGAAATGTGCTATCTAAGTCATCATGTTAATTCTCATATATTAAAGTTTACATTAAGATCTTCAATTTATAACTCATATATCGTATATTTTCGGACCTCAAAATAGTGTCAATATATTATAAAAAAGGAAGAACAAAAAAAGTAAAATTGGAATTCATGATTCATTTGCAAATTACTGGTAAAGAACTAAAACCACCAAATCACAAGAGAAAAAAAAGGACGAAGAAGGAAAACAAGAACAAAAGGAAAATATAGTAAGCGTTTCAAGGAATATTAACATTTAATAAGCTGGTAGGATATGTTTAAGCAAGACTACTCACATATGGAAAAAAACACCAAGGCGGGGATACTATCTACTAATAGGAATTGATAAAGATCACATATGGAAATAGAGATACCTGGGCAATCTAAAGATTTTATTATTTATCAATCTATTTTACCCTTTGATTTGATTAAGGTTTTGCTTATGGTAACATTTTAATTAATATATCTTAGATTAGAATATTAATGTAGTATTCAGAATTTCCATTAGAATAGGATTCTAATGCATGTTATGAATAAGACACTTGTGTCTTTGGCAAAATGGGGATTAGTAAAAAGATATATTACAAATCTTCAGCCATGTATTGCTGAATCTCAAGGTGACGCACTTCATATGGAAGCATGAGCAAGCTAAAAACTAATATGATACCAGAAATTGCAAAATGGTTTTGTATAACCCGAAAAGAAGGATCTCTCAGACCATGACCCACTACCTGCAAAAAAGTATATGATTGCAAATAGATGATAATCCTCAATATCTATTTCAACATCTTACAAACACTCTTTTGGTGGGATTACAACTGCCATAAGCGATCAACGCTAGGCTCATCAATCTGGGTTTACTGTGAAAATTGTTAACAAATTGAAAGCATGTCTCCACAGAAAGCATCGACAGTGATCTAAGACTTAAGTTCACGCAAAATTACCCTAGTTTCCTCGACATTTTAGAGATATGTAAGTAATCTAAATATTATGACTGAAAACAATGTAGATATAATATATATATGAACCTCTGTATTTGGAAGTATTCATGTTGCTGTTTTCCTAAAATACTTTTGAAAATGGCTAAACATAGAAATCTCCGTCTGCATCCCATGGTCCCTTTTATTTGCACCAAGATGGATTGAAAAATGGTCTAAACCAGGTTCTTAATTTCTTGTACATTATTGCAATGAATTTTAGCAGTTAGCCAAGTGATGCCAATGGCAGGAAATACGGAGGATCAAATTGGGTACTCAGATAAAAAATGCTGCAGGAAAAAAGCAATTTCCATCCAAAGAAGCTCCAGCAACACATATATCCATACCTAGGAAATAAAATTCCTAGTACCTTCCTGGACTCCCAATGAAATCTGCATACAAGCGCCACTGCCTTGGGTCATCATCAAAAAGATCGCCAAATCTTCCACCGGAAGGAATAAGTAAACCATTATTATTTGCATGTTAAACGCAGTGGCACCTTTTCTTGCATTAATTGCAGACAACCAGACCAATGAATAAGCGTCGAATAGCACCAATGCCATGCCATCCTTTAACACCCAATTACAGAAAAGTCAGATAATTCCAGATTAACTCACTAACACACCAGCATTCGAACAGACTGAAAATGGGATTCTTAGATTCTTTTAAGGAATGAATGCTAAATGCTAAACCAAAAAAACAGAACAAACCATGGTGCAATGTTATGGACAAAAAGCCCTACTAATTCAGAAAAACTAAAGTCTCAAGACAAAACTGGACAGGAATGACGAGATTTACCAAATGGCAGCAGCAGAAGTGGCAGCAGTAGTTCCTGAGAAAGAGCCTACTCCAACAGCCTACAATAGACAAAAAGGTGCCTCTGTTCAGTGTGATTAAGCAATTTATGATTTTTACAATGTAAACCTGAAGTAGGAAACGAAATATGATAAGCAAGTAACACTAACAACTAACTAAGATTAGCATAGACTGACTGCAGACTTTCTTTTCATTGAAGAGGCAGACTTAATATCTTTGCTGCTTCTAACTGTTTAACACACCCGAGCGGAATTAATTGCATGAGTTAGATTCACATGCCTTTAAGAGACTGGAAGTGACCAATGTATGACAGATCCATCCAGTCACATTGGTGGGGAACTGTAGCAATATGTAGTCCAAATAATCATCAGAAACAGATTCTGCAGAATAGGCAACAAAGAGTTTCGAAAGAATCAAATATCCTATAATCCTAAATATATAGCGATTATATATACGCCACAAGAGATGTTAAATTGTTAATTGTTACTTCTTTCCCAAAATAAAGAACTTCAAAAGTTCAGTTGGATAGACTACCTGGGAATCTTGCAGGAAGTATAAAATCTTTAATAATTTTTGGAACCCAACACAATGCATCATCAGATTTTGGGGCATTTGAATCATGTGAAACACTGCTTTCAGGCAAATGCTCCTGAAGAATTGTCCTAACAACTGAATCATTTTCTACAATGTACCTAGTTCAGCGAATCCAAGCACAGAAACCCTACGTTTCAGAATCTGAACATCACTATAACATAAATAACCAAAACAACAAACAAATCAGACATATATACATAATCGAAAAGAAAATAGTGCAACCAAACAATTACCACAAAATCATCAAATCCATGCCTCATATCCAGGAAAAGAAACATAATTTGACAAAGAAGCAAGGAGAAACAGAATTATAAATATCACTTCAAGTTATTACTTATAACTTTCTAAATCCCTCACTAGTAGTAATAGTAACCTAAGAATTTTTGTTTAAGTAAAAGTTATGCAGTAATATAATTATTATCTGCTTAAAAAAATAATTGAATTATTATCTTTAAACTTGATTAACATTATAAAATAATTATTAATCTATCACACTTTACTTAAGCGTAATACCATTCTTCATACTATGCATATTGCATTATGTTATTCTGTTATGTTATTTTAGTTAAAAGTCTGGGACGGATTCAGAATTTTTAATGACATAGGCTATGTCATGCATTTCCAATGACATGAACCGTTGACCATGCATCTTCCTACGATCCTTTTTTTTTTTTCTAAATTAATGCTCACTGTTGTACCCAAAATACGGGTCACAATTGAAAATATTCCAGTCAATAGTCAAGGGGTTGATTAGTCAGAATACGTCAAATCGAGGGTCAAGATGAGAAAGAATGATTGTGGAGGGCCACTTTCACGTTTATTAAAAGATCCTAACCGAACAATAAGTAAACATAAAATAGAAAGACAAAAGAGTAATTATCTAACCTTAGTCCCTAAGCAAAATGCCAAAAAAAAAAAAAGGTCCACTTACTCAAAAAGAGGGGACGTGAAATCCCCGACACATGACAATTTGGGGGCCTCCCTCTCTCTCTCTAAAAATTCTCCTTTCTCTTTTACAGATAAAGAAACAAGCTCATCTTCTTGAACTCTCCATCTTCAACCCTCACTCCCTCAATGATCTCCAATTTTATTCACAAATTATACAGGAGATAGAGGGAAAATATCTAACATGGGGTGGAGATGATGATATGCCCTATAACGGGTTCGATCCACCTAAAAAGTTCCAAAAGGTTCACTACAAATCTAACCGGATTTTACTGTTTATAATTTTCTTCATATTTTCTTTGTTTGTTGGTTCAAATGACAAATTTTGATGATGGTGCCGTCTATAGGAATGACACAACAATCCTACCAATTTCTCAAAGCTTCAGGGATAATCGGTGATGTGTCTAACAAGAAATGGAGTTCCTGCCAAGAACTAATGTTTGAGCACTTGGGTGAAAAGAAAATATCCGGCCATATAGTTCAAACCCCTTGATCACTGTTCACAGTTTATTGCTCTTATGTGTTTGAAGTGAGTCATCTCATAAAGTTGTTTTTCTTGTGGGATAAAAGAGAATGTGCCTTCTAAAGTGGCATTGAATTAATGGCTGCTGGTACTTCATAAATGAGGAAAAATACAAAAATAGCAATAAGAATGGAGGAAACTCACCAGAAAGCTTCGGGCCTCAAGTTTATTTCAAGCCATATTATGCTACTACTGGTGAGAAAAGGAGGGAAGGAAAGCCACTCCATCGATAAACTTCGATCTATGATTGAGTATACTATCAGGTTGCCTTTGACTTGCTGGCTACAATAATGCTCTTCACGGCAGGTCGAAGTCGGAAGGAAACAAACAGGAACGCAGAGAGCTTCTCTCTGAGTTCCATTTCCCGCCCAGCTACTCGACTGAAATATTATCTCTAATCCCTTGCCCCAACCCCCTTTAATCTTTGCTTGCTTAATCCTTAACCTTTAATTTTTTCTTGTCATTATTTTGTTTATTTATTTATATAATGAATCTAAAAAATCTCAAGTATCTGGCTGTTAAGTCATTTTGCGTGCATTGATACATCAGTTGCAGAAAGTCTTGACGTGCACGAAATGACATTTTTGTTAGGAAATCAAACGGAAATAAGACTTAGGATTTATCCCTAGAGGTTGTTTTGTACGAGAAATATCAAGTGAACAACATAAACAAATAAAAATATAATAAGAAAATAATAAGACACGATTTACGTGCAAAACTCTAAATCCGTCTAGAGAAAAACCACACGGATGTCAAAGATATTTTCCGCTATATGAAGAATTGTTACAATCATATACCCATATACACATAGAAGGGCATTGATTTTTGTCCAAGATTTGCTTTGATTTGATCAAGATTTTTTTATATTTGTAGATATGATTTATCTTTTCCAGTTGTGGGTTCACGTTAACCGCGTATGTCACTTTTTACTTTGCTGTTTTGTTAAATATGAAGGATGGTTTTTGTCCAATAAAGAAAAAAGAAAGAAACAAAAAAAAAAGGAACATTTGATCCATTTGCCATCGGAGCTTGCGGATCCTTGGCTTTCAAGTTTCCCCGACCATTCATTATGCATAAAGTTATGCATACATAGAAAATTGTGAAGAAGAACAAAAAATGAACCAATTAACACAGACAAGCAGCCCGCTCTCACATTGTTTTAAATAGTTTTTTATATTCAAACCCTTTCTGCATCTGATATACGTAACAAAACGACACAACTTTCAGATCTCATAATGATTGACACATTATGATATACATAAAACACAAAAACATAAAAAAATTACTCCTCGTAGTGATTGAAACTCCCTCCCCCTTCCCCTTTTTATTATTTTATATATATAAGTGAAACTACATATTTGTTAAATTAAAGTCACTTAATCTAAAATTTTAAACTAATAGATTAATATTATTTATTATTTCTTCAACGGTATTGACTTGAAGATCATCCTTATCAACACCATCAAATCACCCAGTACCAAGTGTGACGAATGCAGGATCCACAACACCGAGATCAACTTGATAATTAGCAGCTCCTTGGTGGCCTTGTGCTCCATTTGTTCTAGCCAAATGCATTTTCATGAGTAGCAATACAAGGACCATTATCAGTATTATTGTTGGATATGCTACAATTCTGATTTTAACAGAAAGAGAGAGATGGAATTTGGCGCCAGCTCTGTGCAAGTCTAGTGCCTGGTTGCTAGATCTGCGTGTGTGAATATATAAAATTCAAGACATGACAGAAACATATCACATATGATTTTCGAGATTGAATGAAAGGTAAAAAAAAAAAAAAAAATCATGCTTTCTAATTCTGTAAAGACAATATTTACAAGGGAAAATTGCAAGAACAAAAAAATTTGCAAAAATAACAAAATGTAAATGATGTTGGGAATTTAAGTCTTCTGCAGGTAGGATCGTTATTTAAAAAATATAACGAAATTAGAAAAATAAGACGAAGACAAATTCAACACATTGTCAAAACTTTTCAATATATAATATAATTAAGTAATGTTGTTATAATCATATAAAATTTCCTCATCAACGCATAACCTAAGAATTACAAGAACTCACGTCACTCGTGTACAAAAGAAAAGAAGGCAAAGATACCAATTTATAATAATCACATGACTTGGCAACCAATATTTCACGTCTTCAAAAACGTAAACACATACTCAAGAAGCACCAAGGAAGCTGCCGCAGATGCCATAACATTAATCTAACTTAGTTGAAGTCTTTCCAACATTAAATTAAGTTAAATAATGTTAAAAACATAATCTTATTCTAACAAGAATTCTGATAATCCACGGCTAAAGATAATTCCTTCTCCAATTGTCTTTTTCCTTTTTGTATAATATAAGTCCTCAAAATTTTGAAGCCTTTTGACAGCATATACCCAACAAATGATTCAATTTTTTTCTTCTTCCAGCAGTACTAGGGTCAACATGGAACGACTTTTTCTTAAATTTGGCAGAAAGAAAGAAAGAAAGAAAAAATTAAAATGAAACAGCTCACAACAAAAACAAAAAAAAAAAGGGAGAAAGAGTTCATTAACATTTTTCCCCCAAAATTATTTGGCGGGGAGAAAAAGGCAGACGTCTAGTTTGGACCTACATGTCACTAAACACAACGAGGAGGAATGTCCCTAAATACAAAGAAGAAGACCAAGCTGCCAATTTCTATACAATATATAGTCGCAAAATCATAATTTGTGCAAGCCCAAAATCAGCCTCAAAACCCTAATTTGAAAGGCAAAAAGATGCAAATTAATGGCATAAGGGTTTGAGGTTAAGAAAATTGAACCGGTCGGTTCAAGAGTTGAAAAGTCGAAACAAGGTTGACATGTTTTTAATTAAGAAACTTAAAAATAAATACATATAACTCAAACAAAATAAATAGATAAACACAAAGAAGAATAACAAGCTGCCAATTTCTACAAGGTAATATATAGTGGCAATAATTTTTGCAAGCCCCAAAACCCTAATTTGAATGGCAAAAAGATGCAAATGGCATATGGGTTTGAGGTTAAGAAATTGAACTGTTCAAAACATGGTTTAACTGTTTTTAATTAAAAAATTTAAAAATAAATACTATTTTTATATTTTCTACTTTTAATATTAGCACATAACACAAATAAGCTCGAAAAAAAAAAAAAACAAAGAACAAGACCAAGCTACCAATTT
>CAVNYN010218253.1:0-21911 GCA_963692815.1 Nyctanthes arbor-tristis
ACCACACCTAATTTTCTACCCTTCGAACAAACCACGAAGAGTTACAAGAAAACTCTTCAAGGTGCTAGACTCACTAATTTTTCTCTCAACTCGCTTGTACCACTTGTGTATAAAAGAAGAAGAAAACATCTCTATTTATAGGCTTCGTTTCCTTGGAAGACAAGGCAATCCTTCTATGATTTGGATTCCTTTTCCTCTTAGGATTCTTCTTCTTTCCCTTTCCTTTTCCTTTTCAACTTTGGATTATTTTTGGCAACAAACCCAACAGCTTCTTCCCTTCTCTCTTCTAGCCTATCCAATCTCCCACTAATTACCTCAAATTGCCTTGTGATATTCAATGAAAGAGTTTGTATCATCTCCCTCCACCAAGACTTGTTTCAGAGCATTGGCACCAAGAGTTGTTTCAATGGAATGAGACATGATGTGCTAGTGTGAAAGTGTCCTCACCAATTTTCTCTCATGTATCACTCAAATTTTGGAATCTCTCACTAAAAATAAGCTCACCACTCTATTTTTTTTTTTACTCAATCCTCTTCCAAGTAAGTCCCCCAAAGAATGTAACAAACTAATTCGGGTAAGTTACTCTTTGAGAAAATAATCACAAGAATCAATGGCAAGTGACAAGAAAATTTGATAGTAAGCAGAATTTCTTACTTACTATCCATAAGGAAGTGGAAAGAAGGAACAAGACAATGAATTAATTACAAATGACTCAAGAAATGGAATGGTACTTGGACAAAGGTAAACAAATTTTTTTACCGCAAAATTAGGCAATGGCAAGTTATCACAAGTAATCTATGAATCAAATAGAGATGTTTGGTGTGGATCAAGTAGGTTCCAATGGATGAAGGTTTCTCAATCGCATTTCATCAAACACTTTTTTGTTCAACCCATCATTTAGGTAATGAATGCCAAAAAGTTTATTGTTGGAAATTCTAGATGGACATCAATAACAAGGATTCAACAACACAACACGAATGGATTGATAAATCTAGATAAATCTTAACAATAATGAGCAATTAACAACACAATAAGAATGGATAAATATTCTAGATGAACATTAGAAATAAATAGCAATAACACAACAAGGATAGAATATAGAGCAAATTTCTTTCTTGTTTTCAATACTTTTTCCTTTTTGTTTTTTCAATGAAGAACAACAAGAACAATAAAGATAGGATAGTTACCAATGTTTAGAGCCTAGCTCTGATACCAAATGATGAGGACCCTCTTGATATGTAGACCAAGAAAACCCACAAAGATAAAATCAAACCAAGAAAGCTAAAGATTGGTAGGATTTTATCTTGAACTCAATCAAAATCAACCCAAGTAAAACTCGTAGGAATAAGAAATTAAGAATCCTAATCCCCCAAGAGTAGTTGATGAAGGCACTCAAGATATAAGATCAAAATCTCAAGAGAAATCAACCCTTACAAGTTCAAAACATTCAATGAAGTTCATCGATTTGCAAAGGACTTTCAAGCCTCCACAAGAATTTGCAAGATACAAGATTTAACCCTTGGTTTTAATGCATTCAAATCAAATCCGGCCTTCATTGCTTCACCTATTTGAGCTTGGTTTATAAGATGTTGTACTAGCCCCACCATTGACTCTCGAATCTCTTTGGCTTTTGACCGCGTAACAAGGCCCGCCGGCACACAAATCAAGCTTTGGCCACCTTGGATCTCATCATCTTATCTTGAAGATAGAAGAAGATAAGGAAAAATTGAAATCATTATGACCAAACCTAATCAAATCAATTTAAATCGGAACAACAATAATATAGATGACCGCAAGAATTACCACAATGAACCTAAAAAGTCTAAAGTATCTCCCTAAAATGCAGTTTTGACGAGAAGTTGTAACGCAGACTACTTTGCATATACACATAGACACACATACACATATAGATGGTAGAGGATGTGCTACGTCTAGCGGGTTTTACACACAAACATTGGCTGACAACGATGCAAGGTATGTTGTTGAAGTAATGTCGAAAGCTGATGAGCTTTCTAGAAAGCTAGCTAGTAAGAGTTTGTATCATAAATATTAGTCAGTTTATTTTGGAACACCTAAACTAGAATTACACTTCAAACTCAATGGAATGCAGAAACAACCCGTAATCGAATGTTGGGATAATGAAGATGAAACAACCTTGTAGTTGGAGTTTCACCTTCTCATGGCGACACCAATTTGGCTTTCTTTTTCCCAGCCAAACTTCCTCTTTCATTAATAGGGGAATCAAATCTAAAGGAGTTAAATGATTAAAAGCATATATAATTTCAAATGGTGAAAAATCGGTAGTAGAATATTGAATACTTCTATTATATACAAATTCAATAAAAGGCAAGCAATCAAACGGTATCAGCCTAACTAAACGTACTAGACCTAATTGGCTACTTTTACCAATTTATTGATTATTTATAAGGGTTAATTATCAAAATCAAGTCTTTTTAGACTCAATTTGCAAAAAAGGGGCGAGTAAGCCATTTTTTCTCAAAAACTAGGAGTAAGCTTTTTTTTCCCCTCTCAAAAACTAGCTATGTGACTGAGTCGCCACAATATGATTGTGACTCATTGTAGTATAACTGTAACTCACCGGAGTATGATTGTGTCACGTCGGAGTTGAATGGTGACTCGTTGGAGATGAGTTTCGACTCACCGACGGTTGTGACACTTGCTAGAAATTGTGGCATGTAACCGTCTCTACTTGTGACCACCTGATTTTTCCGAAAATAAGATAGTGTACCTTAATTTTGTAAATGCACTGAAAAAACATTGTTATTTGTCAAGAAACTCCTATATTTATAAATAATAATTTTATTACTTCACTTTAAGTGTATATGGCAACTTTTGTCTACGTTGCATGTGACATACAAGGATATGTTAATTAGTCAAATAATAATCAAATTAAAGTAGATTAACATGTAATTTGTTGCATGATAGTGATTTTTTTGAAAGTAATGAAAATGATTTTGAGAGGGGAGAAAATATGTAAACAATTTTTGATTAGTCTTAACTACTATATAAGATTGATGACATGTCAGCAAAAGTAAATCGAGACGGAACCACAAGATAACAATGATAATATAACTTATATTACCATAATATTCTCTACAGAATAACGGTAAATTAAGATTACCGTTAATGATGACATATATGAAACCGTTATGTCATAAATTAACTAGATATAATCATTCATGGGATGCCATAAACGAGAAATTACTACTTTCCTAAAAACACTCTTAACAACCACATTTATAAATATAAAATTCAAGGGGAAATCGTAAATAAGATAGAAGAGAGAGTTGCAGCATCCGTCACGGTGCAGAAAACAATGGTGCGTGATGCATGGAAATTTAGCCATTTGGAATTGCATTCAACCAAAATTTTCTTCAAAACTAAAGCTTAAGACCAACAGAAATTAATATTGACGTGAAAACGAGAGAAGCATTTATTGGAAACAAAAAGCCAACACCTCACGTAAGAGACTGTGAAACCAGTTAAAGTTAGATTCAATTAACATTTTGCAACAACAAACTTTTCAATTACTCGCTCTCCTACAAAGATAGGCAAGTTTGTCTACTATGAAAGACAATTTAATTAATGTTGTTGGAAATATAAAATTTAAGAATATTTTACTAATATACTCTTTAATTTATTACTTATTTCACTTTAAAAATTTTATTTGAATGAAAATCATGAATATTAGGGCAAGAATAGTGTTGGGGGGAAACACCAAGGGGGAAAATGTATTTCCAAATAATGTGTAGAGGAAAATTTAGGGGCAAAACATTTAAATTAGATACGCGTCAAAATTTAATTTGTTTGCACATAGATTTGTAAGTGAAAGATAGTGGGAGGAAATAGGTAAAGGAGAGGCTAAATTCAGCCCCTCACTTACACAGTTACCCCTCAATATAACACTATCTCCAGTCTTCTTCAGCATTTTTTTGGATTTGTGGGGGTGCTGGGTTTGAGTTTTTCCACCCTACATTAAACATGCTCTTTAAAGCAAAATTAATGTTGGAGGAAAAAGTTAATGGGAAAAAGGTTAAGGGGTAAAAACCAAGAGGAAAAAACTTATTTTGAAATAATATATATAGAAAAAGTTAGGGGATATGAATTAGACACATGGCGGTATTTTATTATATTAGAATGAAAGTGGGACAAATTGAATGAAAGGGAAAAAAGCCAACAAAGGGGCCCTCATTTGGCTTTTTCCCCTCTCAAAATAATATTTTCCACTCCTAGACCAATATATTATTTAATTTTGTTGGGGGGACAAAAACCCAAATTTAGATTTTATCCCTCCACATTAATCATGCTCTAATAGGGATATAAGAGTGAAATAACATTTCAACTACCCATCAATAAAAAAAAGACATATAATTTGAGACGGATGAAAAAGGAATATAAGTCTATCTTAGTGGGATGGAGAGGAGTACATAAAGATTATATATTATCAGAATCTAGAATTGTAATAATACATATATAATTCCTAAAATATCCTTTAAGATGTTTTAAGGACATTTGAAATCTGATGAGAATTCAAATAGAAAAACGTGTTATAATTTACAGTCAACTTACTAAGTCATTACCAATCCAAGGCACAAAATTTAACACTAAATCTAAATTTTCAAATATCATGTGGTTCAATTGACGCACGTTTATGGAAAGTGACGTTTCTCTCACAATAAGTGAATAAATTTTCAAACCTAATTAATCTAAAAATTGAGGGCAAAAAATGAGATGAATGGACATTGCATTTTAATTAATCTGAAAATGAAAGGAATCCTAACAGTAAAAATGATAATGTGGTGAGTTCTTATTAGATATGTCTCCCTAGTACCCTGACCTGTTTCTACCTACCCCACTCACTGTACCTGTTTCAAATAGGTATGAGTTAGGATGGTTCACATTGAATAGATAAAAAAAATACATGTTACCCACCCTATTTTAAAAAAATATTAATAAAACTAAAAAATTCAAAAAAATGCAAAATGCATTAAAAATTTGAAACAACATTAAACTCATCAATACATACGGCAGAGATAGTGAATTAACGAATTAAGAGGGATTAGAGTTCGTTTTGGAATTGACTTTTCAGATTTTATATTTTAATTTATTAGTGAAAAAAGTAATAAACAAAACAAATGAGTAAAGTGGTTAAGATTTAGTTATTATATCTAATTGTCAGAGGTTCAATTCTCTGAGTTCTTTCACAAAAATTTTTTTGGTTAAAAAAAAGAATAATTACAGCAAGATTTACTAAGTAAAAAAGACGAAAAATCGCGATAAAAATGTATCGAGACTTAGTTCTTTTAATTAATATATAGATGATACTTATTTATTTAGACAAGAAATTAGTCTCTAGTGTTTTTTTTTTCCCAATTATATGGGCAGAGAAAGGGTAGGGAAGGGCAATAAGTGAAATGATAGGTGTAGTTTGAACTTGGGTCTCTTGTACAGAAATTTGAGCAACTAACTAATGCAGCACAACTCAAACTACGACTTCTAATCTAGATATAATTTTCTTATTAGATGTTGAATAAATTAATATTCTCATATATTTATGCATTTCGACCAATTCCTTAATGTAATGATACTAATTGGACTAAAAGCTGGGTAAATAGCAATAAAAATAAGGAAGTGATTAAAAGTATTAACAATTATAAAAAATAAAATCAAATAAATATTTTTTTGAGGAAAAATTTAAATAAATATTAAATAAAGGGCATTAATGTAAATTAATAAATAAATAAAGTGGGGGCAAAACGAAAATGGTGGCTATATCTACCCCATTAATATTACTAACTACACCACAACTTATAAAACTTTTTCTTATGAGTAATTATATTCACACAACGGTATTTTTTTTATTTTTTTTTTGCTACACCACATCGCAATTGCATTAAAGATTTCGTAAGTTTAACTTTTATTGTAATCAAATTCTCAACTTTTTCTTTCTATTTTTTCCGCTCTAACTTTCCGTCCATAATACATTATGTTTATAATGATAAATTTTGTCAAAAGAATTTCTCTACGTGATTGTCCAAAAAACTCATATAACTCTGTCGAATTTTAAATATGTAAAAATTGACAAATAAAAAATTTATAAAATCTGTTCTTAATTTCAAAAACTTGCTAATATAATATATAAATACAATTCGTTATCAATAGATCAATTGGGTTAATTATCAAAAAATTAGTGGTAAAAAATGTGAAGAAAAAAATAGAGGGTTTAATATAGTAATACACTAAGAGCTTGTTTGATTCTCATTATTTATCCAATTTATAATTTTACCTACTACTGATTTAAAATTTAATTTGTCAATTGTTCAATTATAGCCACATATTTCACACATTTTTACATTTTCAATGCACATTCTACCTCTCTCCTCATTATAGTTTCCTCACATTTTGGTAAAAAAAATGAGAATCAAACAAGCTATAAGGTTAAGCCCTTACACTATAACAAAATGAGGTGTGCCACATAAAAATAGTAGTGCCAATATAATTAGTCTTTTCTTATTTACCAAAGAGGTCATAAGTAAAAGACCAAATATTAACCACTTGATACTTATCTAGCTTAATTACAAAACTTTAATATATATATATATATATATTTACATACAAAACCACAAATTTTTAAACAATTAAATAACTTCTATATCAAATTAAAAAATCTACACAATGAAGATGAAAATATTTGTGTAAGGAGTCTGTGACAATTTTTCAACAACTACAATATTGAAATTTAAATATAAACGAAGTCTTTGAAAAGGGAGATGACTATTTAATTGTTAATATAAAATTATTATTTTATAATTAATTATAATAGGATTTTTGGGGTTGTGTATTGTCTTCCCACAGAAAGTTAATGGGATAATACTAGGTTAAAAGAAAAGGGGAAAAAAAAAAAGGAAAGGGAAAGAAAGTATGAAGAAGAATACGAAAGGAATTGCGGAAGAATTACAAATTACAATACATTTGGGGAAAGGAAGAAATGGACGGAATGTGGTGTACGTCTTTGGATTTTCTTTGTTTATTTTTTTATCTTATTTTTCAACAAAGGTTATATTTGTACATAGTTTGTGGTTTATTTATCAAATTTATATTTCAATGGCGGGGCATATATAATGTAGTGTAATCTATATCTATATATTAATTAAATGAAAAGAGCTATAGTACCTTTGTACCTCAATTTTTCCTCCAAAAAATATGTCAGTAGGGTCTGTTTAGATATTTTGTTTCATATTATAGCAACCTATGTGGTATTTTGAATTTTTCAATTTTTTGTAAAAATTTTTTATTCACTTTCACCTTATCCATTCACCATTTTGAAATAAGATTCACTATTAAATTTAATAAATAATAGATAATTATCATCATTAATTATTTAAATTATAAACAAATTTGATTATCTAATTGTCTAATATATCTTGAAATTCGTAATTTGAAATTAATAGAAATTAAACATATATATCTTTAAGTGAAAATTATAATTGTAATTTTTTTAATTTTTCCCTATATAAATGAATATTAGTAATTGCGACTACTTTTTATATAACTAATTTTATGTATTATTAATTTATATAATCTTCATACTATATAACTTTATTAGTTTCGAATAAAAAATATTTTTACATTACACGTAATCACTTAATTAGCAATTATTTCGTACGATGTCATTTATCTAAATTAGTGCAAAAAATAAAATGATATTTATTTGCTTTGACGATAACAATCGGGTTAAAATTTGTTATAAACTATAGTTAACTCAATATGACGAGAAAAAAATTACATTATTATTTTGTTGATATTAAAAATTAATTATTTTTTATTGGGTAACGTAAATTTTAAAATTTCACCATAAAAAAATTACAAAATTTCATATTATTTATTTTTTAAAAATACTTTGATATGTATTTTTCTCGTGCAATGAACAGGTGAGTATCTAGGTCGTAAAAATAGTGGTGTAGATATAACTACCCAAATGAAAAATCCAAAGTTTCCCATTCATTCCTCTTTTTTATATATATAAATAAATTGTAGATGTAGATGTTAATAGATTAATACTTTGTCGTGCTTGTAACCTATGTTGAACATATGTCCTCAATTTTGCAATTTCCCCTTTTTTTGGGGTACAATGGGGGTGGGGGTGAGGGATGATGGAGATTCGAATTCAGGTAATCCCGGTAAGGGGTTAAACCCTTAACCACATGGGCTAACCCCTTGATCCCTCAATTTTGCAATTTCGAGACCTATTCCCGCTTAATTATTCTAACACTTTTCTGGTTTATTTTGTGGGGGTAATATATGTGAATTCAGTAAGCTGTACATACAATATACTTATTAATTTTGCTCATTTCATTTTAAAATAGACAAATTATTAGTATTATTATTAGGTACTTTGACAACTACCCGCTTAATTTTTGTTGATAGCTAAAATTATAATCGTTGATAGAAAATGTTTTAAAAAAGGTCTGAATTGGATTTTTTTTCTTTGGTTGAGATGGATGAATATATATTAATATTATCTAGGAGTTAATATTATCTAGGAGAAAAGTCGGAAATAATTGTTGAGAAGAGTTGAATCCATAAAAAAAATTGAATTAAACTGTGGCTAAAAATGAAATTATTAGTTTTAATATTTTTGAGGCTTCGAGACATGACCTTCCGATCTCTTCAAATTTTCTTTCCTCTTCTTTTCTTTCTTTATGTGTTTTTCACAATACACTATATTTTCACATGCGCGTTGTATGAGAAGATTACTTAATATTAAATAATAATAATAAAATTATTACAAATTTTCAATATGTTAACTAAACCTAATAATAATGATATCAAACTATTCGTGTCAACCCAATACTTTATACATTAAAAAATGGTCTAAAAATATTAACAGTATACGTCTAATAAAAAAATACATATAATAAAGTAAATTTCACATATAATCTGTAACTTTACACTTTGTAGTGATTGAGTCTCTTATTCTATTTTTTTCAATGTCATAGAACTAACTATTCATAAATTCCCACATAAGGTTTCTATGTTCTATTTTTGTTCAAAAATATCACCAAGTATCATTAGAATGATTTTATATCCAAAAAAAAAAAAATTAAGAACGATGATTATACCTTACTTTTTGAATAATAATGATAATAACAAAAAAAATCCAAAAATAAAAAAATAAATAATTTATTCACCACCTTACACATATTTAATTACCCGTCTTAAGAACGGAGTTGAAGAAATACTATAATTTTGCTATTCTAGTATGAAGAGAAGTTCATAATCTCTCCCAGTTTCATGAAGAGTTAAGATTTTAATTGAATCACTCAATAGAGGTTATGGTAAGAAAATTTTCTAATATTTTTATGTAGCATGTTACGTTCTCTATACTCAATCAAGATTCAATTCTTTATAATAATTTGGTACTAATTAAAATCCATATCCGAATGCCTCATTGACGAATAAGAAACAAAATCTAAAATAAAATATTAATTAATTTTGCTAACAAAATTAGCACTAAAATAAAAAGAAAACTAATATCTCTCTCTTTTCTTCTTTGATACAGGGGTAAAGGAGAGGAGAGAGGATGGAAATTCTGAGAGGGACAACTGGGGTTTCAACTCAAGACCTCTAACCTCGGAATACAAGCATCCTGACCACTAGATCACACTTCAAGCCACAAGAAAACTAATAATAAATACAGATGTAAAGCACCAATTTAAGTGCTTAACTTATAGTGCTCCAAAAAATGTCCATCAAATCAAATGATTAATACATAAATTCATAATTGTTCAAAAACTTGTAAATTTATACTAGTGCTTTTTAGTTATCCATTGTTTCTATATCAAGAATGTCTTATATCAAGGATCTTCGTATATATTTTTCTAATTAAACGTTGTTGTATGCTTTTTACTTCAAAGTCTAACAGATAAAAAATGCTATTAATTAAGGGCCCAAAATCTATTAATTGAATTTATAAATACCTTAATCTTAAATAAAAAAATTCATCATACAAAAAAAGAAAATCATTTTTTTCCGTAAAGATAAGGGAATTGTGATTGATGAATTACAAATTTAAACGGGTAAATCCAAACAGATAAGATAGCTAGTAATATTTTGAAGAGAGATCTAGATAGGAGTACTATGGGACTAGAATGAGATTATGAGAGCTAGAAAAAATAGAAAGCAATTCGAAATTGAATAAAAAATAAATAAATAATATTTACTGCACAACGTACACTAACCAAAGCAAAAAGACCAAAATATCCTCATAACTTATAAAAGTTTTGGCAGAAAAATTACGGTACAACAGGTTAATTTCTTTTTATATATCTATATATACACACACATATCATATTAGAAGTGCTCTAATAAATGGTAAATAATAATTCTCAAAAGTTCATCAATTCCCTTAAAAAAAAGTTCATCAGTTATATAATGTCAGAGGTATAACCATGTGTGATTTCTTGGCATTGAAATTCTCATGATTTGAGGCCTTACTTATCGATAGGTAAAAATAAACTATAATCTTGTCTATTATTCCGTGCAATCTTATCTAGCATTCTAGTTTTGCTAGTCGTCCATGGTGAGTGTCATAATGGCACTCATCGTCTTACATGGCATGCATATATGAACCCACACGGCATGCATAGTATGCTACACAATATTTTTGAAATAAATAAAGTTAGGAAGTATATATAGAAATAGTTTACATAACTAAGGGAAATTTGAAACCATCCCACAATTTTCTTATTATTTGTATTTTTTTAGTTTTTCTCTTTCCTAAGTAAATTCTAGTTATTATTAGTTATTTCTTTATTAGATTGAAATAGGAATTCGCTTCATCTATTTGAAAAACATCTCATTCCTTCCGTTGTTCTTTCATAGAACTTTTCAACTGAAGGATTTTTTGTGTGTTCTATCTAATCAATTATGGAACTAACTTTTTATTTCAGTGCTGATATTACTTGAGTTCGAACGTCCGATGTTGTGACTTGTCAACCGAAAAAAATCTCATCATAGGAAATCAAATTGTCACGCAAAATAAATTTAAGAATTTACAATCTTATCTTATCTTATCTTATCTTATCTTATATATATGTGTATGTATATATACACACTATTAAAGTAAGATAGTAGTGATATGCAAGTTTTCCCCCAAAAACACTATCATACTTATATATATACCTCTTTTTATTTTATTGTATTGCATTTTATTTTATTTTATTTTATAAAAATAATATATACATAACTTATGCATCTCTTATATATATGTTTTTATTTTACACACACATATAATATACCTAATTATAATATATATTATAATATGTATATATATTCACTATCCCGATTATATATATGTGTGTTTTTTTGTTATCCATTATTATTTGTAATATCTATTCTGGTAGTTTTTAGGTTATCTTCAAAGATTTTATATCTCTTCAAACTTCTAATAGTTAATAGACAAATTTCAAGTCTTGAGTTATTGGACTTACTTCTCATCTCGATTAAGTAAATACTCGTGAGATTGATGGCATAATAATAATAAAGTAAAATTAAATCAGTTTCAGAACTTTTATTTAATTCAATATAAATCACATGGCTATATGCTTGCTACATTACTTAATTTATATTTTTTGTGGGAACTTATATATTGGTAAAATTTAAGTTGAGGGAATAGTAATAATATTTAATGACGATGATTTAGGATAAAAAATAAAAAATTCTTTTAATTCTTTTTAGAGTGGAAAGTAGTTAAAAATTAATGTTATGGGTAAATTATATAAAATTTACATTTTGTTGTAATATTGCTTTCTTGAGTCTTTTGTAATATGAGAATGTGTACTTGATTTTTTAGAAGGTATTTAGTGAATGGTGATTTCTTTGGAGAATGTATGACACTATGTGAAGAAATACGAAAAAAATTTATAATAATATATGGTAGATAATGAATATGGAAAAGAATTCATTTTGATAAATAAATTTCATTCACACTCTAAATGTGTTCTTGGAGTTTTTTTATAGACACTTATTAAATAAGAATGTGAGTATACGGTAATTTTGGAGTTATATAAATTTTATATGCTCTTTTTTCCTTGATTTCTTCGTTTCTATACTCAATATAAAATTAAATTTATATTAAAAAAGTTCCTCATTATTTCTCATTTTCATCAATTAAAAAGTATTGTTCTATGAACGAGCTTTGTGTCAAGTGAAAACATTTCACTTTTTTTCTTTGGCAACATTGTACATTTCACTTTGATTATGTCTATGTATATTAGTAACATGAATATATGAGTAAATAGTATGCAATAAAATTATAATTATTTAGTTTTTCAAATTATCACGCATTTTTTTGACTAATTATACTATTTCATACAATGCACAGGTATATAACTAGTTACAATATAATGAAAACATAGTATACTTATCAAAAATTGTAGTGTCAAATATTAAAGCCACATAAATTGACCTTATTTCATCTTATATTTTATAAACAGAGAAATAATAAATAGATAAAAGCATATTAATATCTTATTATTTTATTTTGCTCCTACAACCAAAATTCTCATTTCACTTTTCTTCTTTTTTTTTCATAACAATTAATGCACACAATAATACTTATATAAAGATTATGAAAAATAAGGTAAAAAGAAAATAACAATAACAAGAAGAAATCTTCAATATTGCTTCATGTCAAAAAATTTATTGTATCAAAGCGGACATTTCAATAGAGAAACCCCATATCAAGCGCAACCACTACAACAGCATAATTTACCGCTACAAGTTCCAACATGACATCGAAGATCTACACAAAATTGGTCACGGATACGAACACAATTATCAGGTATCGGGTCGATAAGACCAATTTCTTCTAGACAGATATTTTGCACCGTACCTATCAGAATTAATAAACATCCTTTAGCATTATTATAACATTAGAGGGTTAAAAATATAAGATAAAAATTTAAAAAGCAATTGTGAAAAATTTACAAAGGTAATTCCATCACTTGCACTAGTGGATTGAATATCCTTGGTAGGATACAAGGCTTGAAGTGTGGGTCTTGGGCAGAGAAAATCTTCCGGCGGTGAGGCTTTAAGGGTTAGTAAGGCGTTAGGTTAGGAGCTTGTTACTGATAGGAAAGGAGAGGAAAACAAAGCAATGCCAAGAGCTTCGCCCAAACCAAGGAGGCATCCCTTAAGTAGAGGAAAAAGGCAAAGCTTCATTGAATCTCAGTCAATAGATCCTGGAGGATTGGGCACTGTGCAAACTATTAGTACAAGACTAACTATGCTCTTTTGGGGAGGAAAGAAATAAAAACATGTTGCTTGTTATGGTGGATCATTACAGGTTAGCAAAGGGACAATCTCAAATAGACCGAGATCCTCTTTAGGCTACATTGATTAGTCTCCACTCGGGCCGAACTATATACAAAAAGAGATGAAATTAAAGAGAGCCAAAAGAGTGAGGAATCCTGCTGAGATTTTCATGTTAGATATGACCGCTTCAATGATTGAAGAATACATCCATTTTTTGGGTAAATTTAATGAATAGTCATTAGACTTTGGAAATTAATGTAACTGCTAACTCACTGAACTTTCAAATGTAACTAATAACTCAATGAACTTTTGACAATATTTACCATGCATCATTGGATTTACCGCCGTTAACATAAATTTAAGGGCGTTGCCAACTTAGTAACAGTTAAATTTTGGAAGTAATGGATACTCACTATACTATGTAAATTTAACTATATACCAACTCACCAAACCTTCATATGTAACCAAAACTCCCTAAAATTTCAAGAATATTTACCATCTACCACTTTATGAATGCAACTTCCCTTGTTTTCTTTCATCCTTGTAGGCTTTCATATTACCTTTTTTCTTTTGTTATTATATAAAAACACATGAGAAGGCCAATTGAGTATTATATATACAACTTCATGGCATCATAGCATAGTACAAATTTGAGCCAAAAATCATCTACCACAACCTGTATTGAAAGATTTTCTTTTAGTTGTTGCTCAATTAACTTGGATCGACCCATATCCTTTGCTACATATCCATTACCGTTTCGACCATTTGCATGATTATCAAGTTTGATGCTTGTTAAAATGTGGAGCATTGGACAATGCATTAATTAATATCTTTGAATGTTAATTGTGCTAAATGATTTTTTTTACTCAAATTTGGGCGACGCCGTGGCACTGTAAAGTTGTATGTATAATAGTCAGTAGACATTTTCATATGTTTTTATATAATAATAAAAGGAAAAAGGTAATATAAAAGCCGACAAGGTCGATGAGAGGAAACAAGAGAATTTGCTTTCATAAAGTGGTGGATGGTAAACATTCTCGAAATTTTAGTGAATTCTTAGTCACATATGAAAGTACAGTGAGTTGATAGTTACATTTACAAAGTATAATGAGTATCCAGTTATTTTCAAAACTAGTATCCCATGCGATGCACGGGTTGGAAACTGAAAGACAATAGCCAATCATTCTATTATAGACAAATGCAGATATTGACTGGTCCTATGAAAATAGAAACACTTAGATGAATATCAATTGGAAAAAAAAAGTCCTTGGGGCATATGGTGCAATGGCAAAGGGCGATCTTGTAGATGGCGATACCCCTGTAAGGTGAGGGGTTCAATTCTTGACTGCTACGCTGCACATCCTGCGATTGACCTTCTCCCCAAAGCCTAGGGCAGGGGTTGTGGAGGCATTCGTAATGAGGCGTTATCCAAAAAAAAGGAAAAAAAAAAAAAAAAGAAGATATTGACACTATGAAAGTTTAAGAGAAATAGTGGGAACAGTATTAAACCATAGTCCAACTTATAATTATATTACAACATAACATCTCAGTAAAGAAATGACTATATCCAAAAAATATACACTTCATATAAACTATTTGTCAACCTTAATTAAAAAACATTAAATGAAAAATCAGTATTATAATTAGACATAGTAAAACAAAGAATAAATGAAGCTAAATAATTAGAGCACCTTAATCGTAATGTAGCATAGTAAAAAAACAAATAAAATAAATTAAAATAAAAGCAGAAAAGAATAATTACAATGAGTAGAATAATAGTGAATAATGGCAAAATGGATAAATAAACAATTAACACTAAAGACGGGAAGACTATTAACCAACCACTAACAAACACAATTGAAACTTAAATAAATACACTTGGAACTATATAAAATCGAAACTAATAACGCGAAAAAATAATTATAATCTATGAACAAAATATTGATAGAGCTGTTTTGTAATAGTTCAAAGAAAAACAAATCGTCCAATACACTTGTAAAAACTAAAATGTAAAGCATCAATGGAATATAGACATCCCAATGTACAACTTGTTACCAAATACAAAGATGGATCACCAGGACGAATAGAAAAATTATAAATATGAGCACCATAAAAAAAAAAAAAAGAAGAAGCGCATTTAAGAGTAACACTGGTATCTATATGTTGTTATATTTGATAGAATAATACCAAAAAATAAAGAATTGTTCATACATGGATGTGTGGCATATATACCATTCTATGTCTTGACAAAATTACAATGGTTTTGTTAGATGACATGTGATATCTCTATCCTGTGTGTGCGTTGTGTTGCTCTTTCAAAAGAGGGGAAAAAAAAGTGCAAGAATTTTCTATACCTTTCCCATGTATGAACAACTAAAACACACACCCATCAATTGATCATTTTTTCATCTTGAGGCTTGCAAATCAACAACTAAAAAAAGGAATAAGAACCAATATTCAGTAACATCACAAAAACTCAAATATATAAGTACAATCATTATGTATACTTTCTCTCTGTAGTAGAGTGGCAATTTTCCCTTCGCCAGGGTGCGTAGGGTTTTCTTTTGTTATGGTGGCAGCATCTTTTATTCTTAATCAAAAAAGTTTTTGTTTGTCAATATAGAATCTCATTTTGCAAACATGGCTCTCACAACGGCAGAGGAATAGGAATTGCTTCTTGACGAAGGAGTAAAATAGAACGAAGAATAGTAGGTCGACTTATGTTTACTGGGTTGCTTTCTCACAGATCGACAGATCAATTTTGGAGCTATGAAATCCAAGCTGGCTAATGTATGGCGTCTAGGGAAGGGCCTGAGCATCAATGATATTAAGGTACAGTTGTATTTATTCCAGCTTTATCATCCTGTTGACTAGAAGAGAGTGATGGAGGGAGGGCCTTGGTCTTTTGACTCACATTTGCTGATTCTTCACCAGCTTAAGTTCGGAGAGATTCCAACACAGATTCCTATTCACCATGTGAATATTTGGGTTCAAGTGTACGATCTTCTGATGGGTTAATCAAACATCAACTTGGAAGAATAACACTGGTGTTTGGCGGAGTTACACAAGGACAAAGGTTTGACTGGATGTGCGTGAACCTCTAAAACAATGCAAGAAAATCAGAAAGGCTGGGGGTGATTGGTATATGGTGAATTTCAAATACGAGAGGCTTATTGCTTTTTGCTTCATATGTGGATTATTGGGTCATTCCGAAAGATTTTGTGATAAACATTTTACTATCCCAGAAAAGGAGATAACTAGAGAATGCAGAGAGTGGATTCGTGCACCACTCCGGCAAAGTTCCGATCAGCAGGGCAGTTAGTGGTTGAAGGATGAGTCGACTGAGTCAATGAAAGTTGAAAAGGAAAGGACAAAACTGAGGATACTATAGGGGGAAATAATCCAAACTTTCCATACAATCGAGGGAGAGCAGAGGAGGAAAATCTGGAAGATGTTTGTTATGGAAAGGCGTTGGAGACGTATCAGCCTAAGATGAAGGGTTTTCATATTCATGCAGATACAAGCCCAATAACCCATATGAGCCTCTATAAAGATGGGCTTGAACTAGTTGAGGAAAGAAAGAGGGGGAGAGGCTTATTGAATGAAACGGCCGAAGAGCAACCCATGCAAACTGATGAGTCAATAATTAAAGACGAAGCTGTTCCAAAAAACATACCAGCGGCAGGACCTGTTATTCACGCCTGCTAAGAGAAATGAAACGTATTAGTAGGAACTGCCGAGGTCTCAGCAATCCTCATGCAGTTGTAGTTCTTGGTGAGATTGTCAAATCTTAATCGTATGCCAGATGTTATTTTCTTATATGAAACTTTAGTTTGTGCTAGCAAAATTGAAGAACTTCAAATAAAAATTAAGTTTGAAGGCTCATTTTGTCTTGATAGACATGGAAGACGAGGAGGACTTGCTGTTATGGCGAAACAAAAATGAATGCACTATTGTCGGGTACTCGAATAACCATATTAACTTAAATGTAGAAGATCAAACAAAAAGCACATAGAGATTAACTGGTTTCTATGGTTTCCTGGAAAGGACTAGACGTCGCAACTCATGGGATTTAATCCAGCAGCTTCATGCTCGTTCTTAACTGCCATGGTGCATAACAGGTGACTTCAATGACTTACTAAATTAGTCTGATAAATATGGCCGTAACCTTCATCCGGAGTACCTTATTCGAGGCTTTAGGAAAGTGATTAATGATTGCATGCTTCATGATCTTCCTCTTAAGAGGTTTAAGTTTACATGGGAAAAGGTTTGAGGCACGGTTAATTGGGTTCAAGAAAAATTGGACAGAGCACTCGTTTCTCAAGCTTGGCATCAAAAATTCGACAAAGCAACTCTTCAACTTGTCAGCTCCTATTTCGGACCATGCTCCTCTCGTGCTTGACACTGATTATGCTTAAAAAGTCCTGACCTAGCAGCACATACGGTTTGAGAATATATGGCTGTATGAAGTGGGGTTCGATGAAGTTTTACTCCAAAGTTTGGGTCAGTCTGATGGTACACTGGTCCAGAAAGTTGGGGGCTACTTGACTAAGCTAGCGAAGAGGGGAAAGTCATCAGTTCAACAATTTCGGCGGTGAATTGAATAGTTAAAGGTAGAAATAGATGACTTACGGTGGAGTAAAGTGCAGGCTAACACAGTTGAACTAGAGAATAAGAGAGCTGAATTATGTAATCTATTGTTACAAAAGGAATCACAAGGGAAACAGCGGCCAAAAAGCATTGGTTGCAAGCCAGAGATGCTAGTACCAAGTTTTTCCATGCTGCTGCTTCAAATAAGAAAAAGAGAAACACAATTAGTAAGATCAGGGAGGAGAACGGGAATTGTCACGAAGAGTGGGACAATATAGCTGCCACTGCAAAAGCTTATTTGGAAACACACTTTACTGCAAATGAAGGGGACATCACAGGGGTTCTTAACTGTGTTCAAAGCAGGATCACTAAGGAAGAAAATGCACGACTATTGGCTTCGTTTACTTCAGACGAGTTTATATTTGCACTTGATCAAATGCATTCTGACAAATCGCCTGGCCCGGATAGATTAAACATGGCATTCTTAAAAAAGGTTTGGCCTTTCATGGGTGAGGAAATTTTTTCAAATTGTATACACTGGTTAAATTGCAAAGATTTTCTAGAATCCTTTGATACCATAATTGCTTTAATCCCCAAATGTGATAATCCGGTTTCTATGAAGGAGTTTAGGCCAATATTGCTATGCAATGTTCTTTACAAAATAATGGCTAAAGTGTTGGCGAACCGTTTGAGAGTAGTGCTACTTCATGCAATTGTCGAAACCTAATCAGCCTTTGTCCGGGGCAGAAGCATCACCGACAATGTACTGGCAGCTTTTGAGATCATTCGTCACATGAAACAAAAAAAAAATAAGAAGGGAGATGTTGCACTCAAGATAGATATCAGTAAAGCTTACGATAGAGTCAACTGGAATTATTTGGAAAATATCATGGAGAAAATGGGGTTTGCAAGGTATTGGATTCACCTTATGATGATATGTGTCACAACTGTTCGTTACTCAGTCATGGTAAATGGACGGGAGGTTGGACCAACCTACCTTGCTCGAGCATTGCGACAAGGAGATCCCCTATCACCATATCTCTTCATCATTTGTGTGGAGGGCCTTTCAGCTTTTATCCAAAGTGAAGAGAGAAGAGGAAAGGTTTATGGGAACAAAGTGGTCAAAAATGCTCCATCAGTTTCTCATTTATTTTTTATAGACGACAGTTTCTTATTTTTCAGAGCTACTATGGAGAAGGGACAAAAACTCAAAGATATTCTGAGCACATATGAGGTTGCTTCGGGTCAAACAGTCAATTATGAAAAGTCAAGTATTTTTTTCAGCTCAAATGTTACACAAGAGTTTAGAGATGGAATTTCGGGTTCTTTGAATGTGAGCTCGCCCCTAAATACAGGGAGATATCTTGGTCTTCCATCTTTAGTGGGTAAAAGGAAGAAAGAAGTTTTTAGTTTTTTGAAGAATAGAATGTGGAAAAAGTCGAATGGTTGGTCGGGGAAAATGTTATCTAAAGTAAGAAGAATTAACAGCTTTGGTTAAAACGGTGGCATAAGCAATTCCAACTTACTGTATGTCTATGTTTCTTCTGCCGACTTCATTATGTGATGAATTACAAAGAATCATGAATTCCTACTAGTGGGGTCTGAAATCAAATGGGAACAAGTGGATTAACTAGTACCGGTGGGACAGATTGTGCAATAGAAGATGGTGGAATGGGGTTCCGAAATTTGATAGCCTTTAATTTAGCAATGCTCGGGAAGCAGGGGTGGAACATTGTATCTAATCCCAATGCTCTTGTGTCTCATATTTTCAAACCCAAATATTTCCCAAGAGGGGAATTTTTCACAGCTCAATTGGGTTATAACATGAGTTTTACTTGGAAGAGCATTTGGACTTCACGTGTTGTGTTGGAGAAAGGCTATAGATGGAGGATTGGAGATGGCAAGAACATTAGCGTTTGGAAGGATCCTTAGCTTAGACGAGCTCCAAATTTTCATGTGGAGACTATAGAGTATCCGAGCTTAGAGAACATGAAGGTTTGAGAGCTTATCACGGAAGAAGGGCAGTGGAATTAGGAGTTAATTCAAGGACTGTTCTCCTCTAGGGACTGTCAAGACATCAAAAATACTTCCCTATCCTTTTCTGGTCTAGACAAGTGTATTTGGCACTACAACAAGAACGGGAATTATCTGATGAAGTCCAATTATAGAGTGGCGATGGAACTAGGAGAAGGAGCAGCCAATGATAGATAGGAAGGTGATTGCAAGTTGATTTGAAAGCTGCGTATCCCACCGAAGATGCAATTGTTCATGCGGAGGGCTTGCCGAGATTGTTTACCTACAAGGTAAAGGTTGAACAAAAGGGGAGTTCCTTTATCTACCGAATGCGTGTTGTGTGAACGGGAGGAAGAAACTAGCTTTCATACTTTTCTCTTGTGTCCTTATGCTACTAACTGTTGTAAAGAAGCCAAAATCTAAGTAAATGCAGACCATTGTGGCTTGGTTAAAGAATGGTTCTTCGATGAAATTGGTAAAAGGAATAAGCATGAAATTAATAAAGTGTGTGCGATTGTGTGGAGTATTTGGAGGGAACGTAACGCTAAACTTTGGAAAGGACAGGCTCAACCGACGAAGCAAACTGTTTTCAGCGGCATGTTGGCTTTATTGGAGTGGCTGGAGGCGAAGAACCAAACTGATCCAGTCAAGCACACGGTGTTCAAGGAGGCTAAGTGGACTTTACTTCTCGCTGGATGTTTCAAATGTAACATGGACGCTGCAACTGGGAACTCGACTGTTAGATCAGGGCTGGGAATGGTTCTAAGGGACAGCACTGGGACTTTCATTGATTGTAGATTGGAACCTATTGAAGGCACCTTCCAGGCAAAGGAGGCAGAGGCAATCGGGTTGAGAAGTGCAATTCGTTGGCCGACTAATACGGGTATTGCAGCAACAGTTATAGAATTGCATGCGAAAGTAGTTGTGGATGCTCTGGGAGGAAAGGAGGCTGACCACATAGAGTTTGGCACGATCATTTGGGAATGTCAGAATCTATTGATCCACAAGAACTTGGTTGAAGTGAGACACATAAGACATCAAGCCAATATAGTTGCGCATGTTTTAGCTAGCAAGGCGATATCATTTTTCTTGTAATTTCCAAGTGGCTCCTAATTGGCGTGTTCCCACCCTTACTCAAGATGTAATTCGTGGATCGATTGCTAATGAAAGTTAATATTTTCTCTTCCAAAAAAAAAAAGTTCAATCATTTAACTTTCAAAAGAAAATAACCACTTAGATGAAACGCTCAACTATATTAAACTATAAACTCATCTAAATCAAACTAAGGGAAATATTCAAATCAAATTACTAAACTCTAAATAATAGAGTTAATCAACAAAGCAAGAAAGAAGGGGGGATTGACATTACCAAAATTTTCACCTTGCAACCAAAATGAGTTAAAATGAATAGACAAAAAAGTAGAGACTCGGTATGTGAAATGATAACATACCTTCACGATAAATAACATGATGAATTTACTTGAACGGCGCAAAGGCAACAAAGACTCTAACATGTTAACATTTTGCATAGAAAACAAAGTAAATTATTTTTTTCTTTTCCTCCTCATTTGTAGCTTCCAATAACTAAATCAATTTGTTTAGATGATTCCAACCACTAAGAGTAATGCCTTATGATAACCCAATTCATATATAAAAGTTGTAATGTGATATGACATCGTCATAATTTATCTATATTATCAATATGATTATTGCCAAACAAAATTCGTAACACAACCCAAATACTGAGTGCATAGTTTTTTCCGTCAAAAGAGCATATAAATGTGTTGGAAATGAAGGTGAATACTGAATGGATAGTTTATATACATAAACAAACAGGCCAATAGGAGAAAATCTCTCATAATAGATAATAATATAAAGTCTGAAACAAAACTTACTCTTCCCCTAAAACAATGCTTAATAATAAGCAAAAATAATTAGGGCTTATTATTA
Organism: Nyctanthes arbor-tristis; assembly: GCA_963692815.1. Taxonomy (NCBI): domain Eukaryota; kingdom Viridiplantae; phylum Streptophyta; class Magnoliopsida; order Lamiales; family Oleaceae; genus Nyctanthes; species Nyctanthes arbor-tristis. The sequence continues at coordinate 21,891 of CAVNYN010218253.1, forward strand.
TCTAATAAAATCAGTAAATCT
>CAVNYN010218257.1:0-44694 GCA_963692815.1 Nyctanthes arbor-tristis
CCCCCCCCCCCCCCCCCCCCGGGGGAGCCCCCCAGCCGCCCCCCGCAAAAAAAAAAAAAAACACAAAAAAAGGCACAAACAAAAACACCCTCAACAAAGTGGTTTCTGAGATAGCAAGATGGAGAATTTGCCTCATCTACCGCTACCGGTAAACAAGGGTCTAAATCTTGACGAAATGTGGTGATGGCTGACGGGACTTGTCCAGCAAAGATCTTTCCATGGTAAAGATTCTTTCTTGTTGTTTCAAAGGAACACAATGGACTAGGGGGCTATATCTAACACGAAAAAACTCTCTGCCTCGAGATCTTAGGTACCTAATCATCTGTGCAATCAGGCAGCTGTGGAACCGAATATCAGAATGGATGCCATACATGAAAGCAAATTGGTTCTTCTAACTTATTTTGAAGAACACTTCAATCCAAATAGCACTTCTCCCTGATCGTTCTTGGTGTTTCTTATCTCAAAGTTCATCACAAGCACTTGCAGAACTCAGCTTGTAGTCACTAACTATTTCAATTAATAACATACAGTAGTAACAAGAAACAGTTAAAGTATAATACTACAAGAATGAAGAAACTTGTAATTGTCACTGAAACCACATCTCCTTTTTATTTCTAGCTCAACTGAATTGATGCTTCTCCATTCTGACATGAGAAACAAACGATTTTCAACCAGAAAAAGAAAACTGGAAAATTGTCACGGTATATAATCTGCAGCGAAAGGTATTATCATCCAACAATAAGACAAGAAAATAGAGGGAAGAAGCAGACCTTATTACCCAACCGGAAATCGCCATTCTTCCAGAGCCCACTTCTCACAAACCGGTCAGCCGCACAAATCCTCCTCAAAGTCGCCAAAGTCAGCAGAATCGCCAAATCCGCCACCTCCTCCGTCAAAGCATCCGGAGTGTAGGTGACCCGTATTCCCTTCTCTTTGCACTTGTTCAAGTCAATTTTGTCCAACCCGGAGCTGTGACTCGCTATGATTTCAAGGTTTGGGAGTGAGTCGATCAGTTCCGAGTTAGCCCCGTGAATTCCATTGCCCACCACTGCAAGTATAGATTTTGAGTGTTCTCTGAGAAATTCTTGCTTGGAATTTGATGGAGTTTCCCAGAATTTGAAGAGGGTGAATCGTTTTGAGAGCTGTTCTTGGAGGTAATTTGACATCGGGCAGGTCAGTAGCACACCTATGGCTTCCATCCTCGACTCGAGCAAATTACACATTTGCTTCCGGGAATTCCTCCTCTGTTTCTAGCGGGTGTTCTTAGGGGGAAATTACCGATCGGTCCTCCATTTTTGATAGATTAAGTACTTACGTCCATATTCAATTTGTTTCAACATATTTAACATCCATCTATCTGTTTTGTGTATATTATGCAATCTATACTCAAGATTGAGTGTGAGTATAACTCTTTACAAGAAACATGAGAATCTTATGACTTCAATCACATGTGTCGGTAGTTCTTTTAGATATTTAGAGTATGATAAATTAATAAAATAAAGTTGTGCTCTAAACAGTTTTGCTAATATATCAATACTTAAAACTTATATTCTATGTTGATTTTTATTATGTGTTTGTCATCTTTTTACCACGATGCGTTCGTCAAAAATATTAATAATTTTTCACATCTTGTGTTTTTTTTTTTAGAAAATTGGAGCAAAGGCTTTTATTTAATAAAAAAAGCAAATAAAAAACTTGGTGACTAAGATGACATTTAGTTCAAAGCAGAGTGACCATTTGTGTTTATTACCCCGTTGCCATGGCAACTTAACCGAAAGGCACCAATCCAATCCAAGGCACGATGTCTAGATATGGCCATGGCAGCCACACAAATTTACAGGTTTCACTCTCTCCTGCCCCAGCGCCAAACTCCGGCTAGGTTCGTCGTCCGCACGATGACAAGGAATCTCACTACTGTTCCCACGACGACACAGTTTAGGGGTGTCTTTCTTATTCGAGCCTCAAACCCTGAAAGAGGAGAGACAAACACCAAAAATGTAGATGAGGGCGAATCCACAACCTTCATATCTCCGGTGAGCCAAAGAATTTGATCCCGGAAAACTTTTACGAGCATTAATTCCATGTGTTGTTCTTATTGGATAGGAGGACTTGAATTATCTGGTGAAATTGGGAGCTGGTTCCTTTGCTGCTGCAGCTGCTATAAAGTATGGAAGCATCATATTCCCAGAAATAACCCGGCCTAACATCGTGCAGGCACTGGTTATGATATCCACTCCGGTTTTCGTCGCTGTCTTCCTTCTGATCAAGCAAAGCCAGGCAGATTGAAAACGATGTGCCTTTCTTGGGTGATCTGGAGAAGGATTTTGTCGAGCTTCTAGCAATGGATATGTGTCCATAGCATCATTCTGTACTCTATGCTATAGTAGCAACTTCATACATACTAACATGGGGAGAACCTAACTTCACCGGTCGAGGCTAGAGATGATTGACAATGAATTGCTTACAGGCCTTGCTTTTCTGGGTTTCTTGTTTTGGTGATTTTGTTAAAGTAGTTTTTCAAGCATTCAATGCAATCTGCGGTTTCAAGAATTAAAATGTTCACAAATCAATTCAAAGCCTTGCTGAAACACCACAGTTTGTTTGCAAACATGGCATGTTGATAGAATCACGGTATGAAGACTATTATTAGAAATCTCCCTTCAAGAGAAATCAAATGATTGTGAATATGGAAGAAAACTAAGAACTCTAAACAATCGTGATTAGCAATGAAAAGGGCTACTTGCAGTCTTTGATGACAAAATCAAACCACTGGAGTCAACAGTGGTTTGTTGGAAAAATGAGCTTCCAAGTTCCCAATGACAAGGTCAGCCATGGCTTTGTGTGTCTCTATTGTGCCACTTCCAACATGGGGCAACAGGACTACGTTTTCGAGTTCAAACAGCTGTGGAGGAACCTCAGGTTCCTTTTCGAACACATCCAGTCCAGCACCCCCAAGACGGCCTTCAACGAGAGCTGATACTAATTCTGGTTCATCAACATGCGGCCCCCTTCCAATGTTGATGAGAATTCCCTTTGGACCTAATGCATCAATGACTTCACGGTTGACAATATGCCACGTCTCCGGAGTTAATGCACAAGCAACAACCAGGATGTCACAGTTTGAAGCCAAGTCGAGGACGCTTGAATAGTACTTGTAATTCGGGTATGGTTTCTCTGATCTTGAGTAGTAACTGATGGGACAACTGAATGCTTCTGCTCTCTTGGCAATTGCTAAGCCAATTCTTCCTAATCCAATAATTCCGACTGTTTTCCCAGAGAACTGCGATTGAAGCCAGTTTTGAGCATAAATCATGTAATGAAGAATAAAAAGAATATTAAAATTAATTTTTAAATTGTGGGTTAAAGAGATATATATAGACTATAGTAGCAAACTACGCCGCTTAATTTTCCCCTGAACACAAGAACAAAGAAATATTTTGTGGCGAAAGACGAAGATGACTCAACCAAAACTCAATGACACTGAGACATTCATATGTTCCAATTGAAAGATAATATGCCCATAATTTCCTGCCTCAACCTCAAACCTAAACATAGAAATGATACTGGACAGGAAATGTAATGTACACTCTAGATCACTCGGCATAACCATGAAAATAAGGATTTAGGACTCCTCTATCTAGCTTGGGACTGTCACACTGACCATGAAAAACATGACAACATAATTCTTCTTTGTGATGATTAAGCCAACCTAGAGGTTGCTAGACTGCCTCAAGCTACAGCATTGGATGGGATCAATGGTTATTAAGTAAAACATATTACTAAAACTACCACAACTGCAGAAATACTACTCATCTTGAGCTAAACTAAAGGATCGAAGACATTCTGCTGCAACTTGGATGCGCCTGAATCGGCTCAGAACTTTGCAGTGCAGATATTCCGTGAGATGGAGCAGGTTGCTAAAAATTTCCTGATCTATAAGAGCACACATAAAAATTCCCCATGCGGCCATAAATTTTGCTTAATGACAAGTCTTAGAAACCCCAACCAAGTCATCAACTCTCTCACAGTTTTCAAGTCAATGAGCATTTGGATGGGTAGCCATTGCCCTCAGCCTCATCGACGCCATTAACAAGTAATGTGTTGAAGATTTGTCAGGGAATCAAACGGCTGAGCCAACTAACCTTAAGATGATCTGGTGGACAAAAGATGTGTTCAGCATTTGCTTTTCATGATCATTCACAAACGCGTCATATACTCCAACTGTAGAATTTATACAGACTGCCTTCCCTTTTCTTCTTGTCCCAATTAAGTTGGCATGTTTCCATGCTGAGGAGTATTTTGATGTTCCTTTACTAATATACCCTTACTTAATTTGCCTCTTTATAGTCATTACTTTTAGAAATACTCGTTAATTAAGAGTAAACTTAGAAAACCATTTCCAAAATTTTGTTTTTTAAACAACTTTCTTAATCCACATGGGAATCCCAATCAGCCTAAATAAACGATAGATGGGGTATATATAAATTTAAGAGTACTCATTAAAGTTGAAGAAACAAAGAACAGCCAAAGACAATGGGAAATCCTAAACTGCATGCTAGAAAGAAAACTTCTTCCCAGAACCTGTTTCTAGTCCACCCATCTTTTCCTGTCAGTCAATCTCAAAATCATCATCAAGCAATCACCATCTCACAAACAACCAATCCCATATGCAAAATAAGAAAAACTATCCAAAGTCCCAATCTAGAGTCAGTTGGAACAGTTGACATCCCAGCTACTGCTACATGACGCCTACAGGCTAACGTCCCAATATGTAGCCATAGTGATGGACAGTTTTTTCTTTGTCTATATAAGAAGTCGGGCTAGTTGGCACCAATAGGGCGTCTAATGGCTAGCACCAGATCACTGCCAAGAGCATCCAAACTGCAAAAATGGAAAGAACCAAGAAAACGATTGTACCTTTGTAGTCAATTTGAAGTCACCCTGTTTCCACAAACCCTTTCTCACATACTTATCACACACACAAATCCTCCGGCACACCGCCAGCATCAATCCAATCGCCAAATCAGCCACATCCTCCGTCAAAACATCAGGAGTACTTGAAACTCTAATCCCCGACGCTCTTCCGATCTGTTCAAATCAATCTTATCCAATCCCACACTAAAACTCGAAATTATCTCTAATTTAGGCAAGGCCTCAATCATCTCGGCGTCAGCCCCAGCAGTGGCGTTCCCCACCACTGCGCGGATGGACTCGGAGTGCTGCTTCAAGAATTCCTCTTGATGCGGGTGGACCCACAACCTCAATAGCTTGAACCGCTTGTCAAGCTCTTCCTCCAGGTAAGAATTCATCGGACACGTCATCAGGATTCTGATGTCCTCCATTTTCAGTCCGGTGGCAGCGGTGGCGAAAGACGACGACCAAAATTTTCCGGTGGGGTAATGTACGTTACGAGGAAATGGGATTTGATTGGTTAATAGAGAAGAGGAGGATCGTGCGTGTGAATGGCATGTGCGAGTGGCATAATAGATGGACGCCTGAGATGCGACAAGTCTCGCAAGTCGGCTTAGCATTTTGGGAGAAGACCCACGTTGTGATTGAGGACGGATGACAATGATTGATTGTCCTCTACCAAGATGTTTGAGAGCTGGTTGAGCCGGCTAGCTCTTCTCAAGTGCACATATTGGCAACAAATTAAGAACCAATTCTTTTTATTAACTAATTTAAATTTTAAATATTAGACACATATTAATACTATTTCACCACATATTTAATGTTAGGTGAACTTTCAAGTTATTTTAATCATTACCTCCACATAATATAATTAAATATCAACATCAATACAAAATTTAAATTTTAAATCTATTTATAAATTAAACTTTTTATAATTGGTCACCAAAGAGAGCCGAGATCATCTGTCTCATAATGCTGTTCCAATTGTTGTCCCCTCCAATTCAAGATTGACAAATCATCTAATTTTACACATCAACATTATATCACATGACCTACCAAACAGTTTTGAAAATAATCGTCGAACCTCTCAACACGCCGCCCAACACCAACACCACCACCAACTTTATATCAACACAAAACCACACGTTTAAGCAACCTACCCAGAATGAGAGGTGGTGCACCAGATCTGGGTAGTTGTTTCATTACCAACGACTGCAAAAGGGAAAGACAGCAGTTCATATGTTAAAAGGAGGTGTTGCGCAAGGTAGAGAAAAATTTCAGATTCGATTTTGAGTCCTAATCCAAAATCTAGTTTGCCGGTAGATAAGAGGAGGCGCTTGCATCGGTAAGGGACAGAGATGCTCGAGGCCAGCACCTATCTAAAATCTCATTAATACACTTCCGCATGAAAGTCTTCACATAACTATTGCTCTCCTTGGAAGAAGATCATTTTCTCCAGATTGTTTCCATTGTCCATTTTGATCAATTATTTCTTTATATTTCACGGGTTGTATTCCTATTTCCTTGGGCATTTGTAGTTTTTGTATAATGTTTTGCGAATATGAGATAGATGCCAGCGGTTGCAAACGGTCAGCATGGGGTGACGGTGATGAGTCGTGGGTGCAGTCGGTTGGTGGTGGACCTTTGTTGGTGGGTGGTAGTGGAGAGATGATATTTGCTGCAAGGGGTTGTTTGGATGTTAAAATTCAGAATTTCCCTTTTTAATAATAGAGTGACGTATCAAATTTTTATAGGTTGGGACATCAATTGGGACAACATTATAGACAACTGATCCTGGCTCCACCAAACAAAGCCAAAGACAATGTCCAGTGAGAGTGAAAGAAAGACACAACGTGTCCCTTTTTTTATATAATAATCTTCTTTCAATTTTCATTTTTTTTTTTAAATCACTGTCCTGTATCATTTTTAATGACATCAATATGATAATTTTGTCCACTTTGAGAATCATATTCTTAGGGTGCTTCCCTCGTGATTTTGTAAATTCTCTAAAGGAATCTCGTTCCCGAATAATCGATTTCTAAATCTTGCCATTGTTGACCTTATAGTTTTAAGGGTAATTTTTAATAATTCTTAGTAGGGGACTAAGCAGACAAAATCATCATGCAAACATCGAACTTGAAAATTCTTGCTTGAACACTTGAGTATCGTACCATTTCAATACAATTAGAACTATGATTCTCTTCTCATTTAAAAGATTTAAAAAATAATCTTATTACGCTTTCAAATATTTTATACACATATATATTATATGACCAATTCTATAGAGACGTGAACAACAGAATAAGTGACATTCTCACGTAATATAATTTTATTGGATGACAATGACATGTATATTTATCAATCATCCAATGAAAATATATTGCACTTACAAATGCCAGTTATTCATGTCTCTCTAATTTTATTATATTTTTTGTGTTATATATATATATATAGACATAATTACTCTTAATCTCTTTCTCAAATTTTTTTTTTAGTTTGCTTTTCCAAAAACTTTTTAATTATCCAGCTGCTAGATTTGATATAAATAATAGAAAATTAGAAACCATCCATTTTACTGTTTTGCGTTGCATAAACCTTTAAATTCTACCACTCATTTTTTTTTTTAAACAATACATATACTCCGCCACTCTCATTTTTATTCCACTGTTTTGTTCTACAAAAAGTTTCAATTATTCGATTTTGGATATATGATTTAGATAATGAAAACCATCCATTATGTCAAAATTGCCCATTATGTCTATATCAAGCAGGGAAGTCCATTAAATCCTAATGAAAACTCGACTTGTAACATCAAGCTGGGAAGTCCACTTGCGGAGTTGATATCGAAAACCGAATTGAAAATATGGGATGAAGCACCAATGATGAATAAGATTTGCTTTGAATCTCTTGATCGGACTATGCGGGAGATTTTGAGGGATGTCAACCGAAATGGTCTGAATGTGCCATTCGGTGGCAAAACAGTTGTGTTCAGTGGTGATTTTCGTCAAATATTCCCGGTTGTTCCTAAAGGCCAAAGACAAGATGTTGTGCATGCTTTTATAAACTCTTCTTATTTGTGGAGAGATTGTAAGGTTTTGTGTTTAACAAAGAACATGAGGTTGTAAACCATCGGCACTGGTGAACAAAATGATGAGTTGAAAGCATTTTCAGATTGGATGATGAGCATCGGGGACAGTATCACAGGAGAGGATAATGACGGAGATGCCAGACGATGTCTTAATGACTTCAACCAATGATCCGATTAAGTCAATAGTTGAGTCCACTTATCCCTCTTTTTCTAGTAGCGATCTTGATGCTTCATATTTGCAAGGAAGAGCTATGCTTGCACCGAAGCTTGCTGATGTTGAGGCTGCGAATGAGTACATGATCTCTTTTCTCCATGGGACAGAATTTCTTTTGTTTGGTTCATCTCATCAGTTTTTGCTTCTTTCAATGGCTGTGGCACAGATTCTTGAAGGATGCTGGTTCAGGTGCTTCATGGGTGGTTGGCATCATTATTTTGGGGTCTCTTGATGTTGCTTCTTACCTTGGAGGACTCTTCATGTTGTGATTGCCGTCTTGTGTTGCATGCTTAGAATGCTTTGTTTTTTGCTTTTTATTCATCAATGTACTGGGGAGATATCCCCCTACTTGTGGATATCCTTTTGATTGTTAATAAAATAAAATTTTAGTTAAAAAAAACGTATCTGAGTGCAGATACAATTTGCAAAACAAAGGGCAATATTAGTTTGTTTGAAGGACTTCGCTCAATAGAATTCTTGAATAGTATTAATTGTTCGGGAATCCCCAAACACGAGTTGAAGTTGAAGGTTGGAGTATCTATCATGCTACTAAGGAATATAGATCACACACAAGGGTTGTGTAATGGAACAAGGTTGGTGATTACAAGACTCGGGGACCATGTCATGGAGGCACAAGTTTTAGCTGGAACAAATGCTTGTAATAAACTATTTATTCCAACAATGTCCTTGACTCCTTTAGACATACAATTACCTGTTAAATTTAGAAGAAGACAGTTTCGAGTCATAGTATCATGTGCAATGACTATCAATAACAGCTAAGGTAAGTTGCTTTCCAATGTTGGGTTACTTTTACGAAAGCTAGTTTTTACATATGGACAGTTGTGTGTTGCAATTTCTAGGGTGACAAGTCGATCTGCATTGAAGATTCTTATTTGTGACAGAGACGGCAAGCCAGCAAAGGTCACAACTAATGTTGTCTACAAAGAGTGTTTCAAAATTTGTATTGATTAACTGCATACGTTTGGTTTGTTCTCATGTTATTTTTTCTTATCTATTGTATAATTTGTGGAAGTATTTTTCTTACACAGTACTCGCATGGGTAGAAAGAACTAGTTTCTATTACAAATCACAATTTTTTATGTTAATTGTCAAATTTTTTATTATGTACAAGTAAACAATTTTTGTTGTTCATCATTTTACTTTTAACCCCTAAATCTTCGTAGTTTCATTTTCATCTATTTTTAACGTGACCCTGAATATATACATGCAACATTGCAGAAATATTTTAATAAAACAAGAACCGACTGGATTATCAAGGTTTGGTTGCATGAAAATATATTGTTCCCATACCTGTCGAACCTAATTGGGTCATGAGGCAGGTATGTAGTAACATTTTTTGCCCCACCATCGGTCTAGCATTGGACCTGCCTCCATGGACCTGTGACCTATTAAGAATTTTCTTTTATTTTTTTATAAAAATTTAGTTCTAAAAATGTGTCGGAATTTGATTCAAAATGATTTATGAAAAGTCGGAGAAACATCAAACAATTAAATAATAAACAAAATCTAGGCATCTACATTGTTTTTTTTTTCTACATTATAAAGTAAAATTGTGGAGGTTTCAACTCTTTATGGTATTCAATTCATCTTTCATTTTGTTCACCAATGTATAATACAGTACACATGCCAATGAGGCCTAATCCATTTGGTTAGAGGACTAAGTTGAGGTACTGAGACCTAAAAGTCCCAGGTTCAATTTCTTTATATGAGGTATTTTCTACATTTTATTATAGTATGTATTCCCACTATATATGAGTTTATCTAGTTGATATTCTTGGCGTTGTGCTTTAGTATGATAAATATCTATGTGCATTTATACTGCTATAATACAGATTTATAATTATACTTTCAAAAAAAATAATGCGATACACATAACATTGATTAAAATGGAGAAAAAATTATGGGTCCTCTAGTGAGTCATGATGACGCTCCTTCCCGGCCTATGAACTAGTCTGCCCTGACCCGTCCCATGAATTTGTGGGTTTAGAGCGGGCCTCGGGCAACTTCAAAATCTAAACCCGCCCCATTGTCATTCCTACTATACGTGGATTACAAATTGTTTTTATAGATAGGCCTATCTTCATCATCATCATCATTACTAGAATTCTTGACTGTACGTTGTACGGGGAGTACAACGGTAAGAAAATTCAGCATTAGCATGCATTCAATCTCAATCAAACATATTTTTTTTATTTCCCCATGTGAGAGTTTATCTATATTTTATATGTAGTTTGTAGTCTCTGTATAGGAGTTTGATTTCTATTATTGATTTATACGCATTATGTTTTAGAATGATATATATCTATATACACTTGTACTGCCGTGATGCGGACTGTAATTGTACTTAAAAAAAATCAAACATATATTAAATGCACCAAAAGTAAGGAAAATTCTTGTTGGACAAAAAAAAAGAGATCGGAAGAGCGTCGTGTAACAAAATTGACAAGTGTTGTGTATAACTAGTGTGGATGTAAAAGTGATGTGATATGTTGAAAAATAGGATTGTGTCATGTGTCAGTTTTATTAAATTTTTTGTATTTGTTTATGTTCAAATAGCACAACCCTAAAAGTAATATAAAGTTGATTTAGCCGTCATACTTATGGTGCCATACGATGTATTGGGTATACCATATGGGTAATTGCAATAGATAATTTGATGTTATATATATGACGTTAGATTGTTTTTAAAATAAAATAATGATGGTGCTACTAAGAAAAACTAATATAAAAAAATTGTCTAACTAAATCAACAACTGATAATATTGCACCAACGTGTGTAATAAATTAAAGCTTCAAAGAGAACACAAAATAGAGAATACAAAATTGATATAAACTCTTAATAGAATAAATTTCAATGAAATCTATTTGTTCAAAATTTCTTTAAGAAAGAAATTTTTAATTACACAAAAAATCACCTATTGTTTTTTTAAGGAAGAAAATTTATAAAAGTTATTTTAATATTTAAATTATTTTATCAGAGAGTAGGGAAAATTGAAAAAAATTAAAACAAATTTAATCATTATCCAATACAATCAAAATAAAATTGATAATTATCCAAAGAGATTCTTGTGAATTTCTTTAATATGATATTCTTAGTTATCAAAAAAATATATAATAAAATAAAAATAGAAAGTAGGGAAAAAATTAAAAAAATGTAAAACAAATATAATTGTTATATGAGAATAAAACTCTAAGTCAAAATCATCCAAAGAGACTCCTATGAATTTCTCTAAGAAGATATTTTTAATTATCTAAAAAATGGATGATAGAATAAAAACAAAAAGTAGGGAAAAAATTTAAAAACAATGTAAAACAAATATAATTGTTATCCAATGGTGACGTCATCAATGACATCACCAGTATTCTTATGATGCCAGATATAACGACCGGAAATCTTGTAAGTGAGAAATTAAGCTTTACAAAATTTATTAAGTAAAGCCGTGTCATTACCACTTTTCTGTGTGTTATTTATTTACGTTAGATATTGGTCACGAAAGTAATTTATTACCCCGAGCTCGTCTAGCTTCGAATAAATTGATTTTAAAATCTAGAAGCGAAGATCAAATTTTGTTAACTCCTTCTAGAGTCTATAATTGTTGATACGAAACCATTTTGGATTAAAGTTAACATGTACTAGCCAGATTCTCAAGTCCATTTCATTTTATGGGTAAATGCAATCCAAGTAAACTCCAGTCCAGTTTGTCTAGCCTCTTAAAGTCAAGTCAACCTTCTTAGCCAATTTAAGCTTAGCCAAACAGCCCTAATATGTTCTCCAAACTGCCCACGTTCTATCCAGGCAGTTTGCCTCCCAGAATTATGCACGGTTTCTTATTTTCACTCTCCTCTCATTCCCATATCTGTTTCTCACAATCTGAAATCTTCTCTGTACACTTCTACTTTCTGCAACAAATCTCCAATTGACAAACAAAGATAAACACCAAAATCTCAGTCATTGCTCGATCTCACAATCAGTAAGTTTTCTTTTATTTTGTAATTGTGTTTTTATACCCATATGATTTGTTTGCTGCTTCAATCATTCCAAGTGAAAAACCAAACAAAGTTCATTAGTTCATTCCAAGTGTTTCAGGATTGTAAAACTTGGGCGCTCGACAGACCAGTGGCGGGAAATTACAATGCCAGATAACTTCTCTTATTATTAGTATATATAGATTATTATTATTAACCAAAAATGTAACTCTTTACGTATGGTATACTATATGTAACGGCGAAATAAATATTATTATTATTATAATATTAAATATGATTTTCAAATGAGGTTCCTCTTTACATGCTTCAGGATCTTGTAGGGTTTTCATTTTCACAAACGTGTTGGTTTCCCAACGAGAGTGAGATTTTTTTCTTTTTTAAACCCCGAGTGAGATTTTTTTTTTCTTTTGGGAAAAAAGATGTTTCATTACTATCAAGAGCAATTCTAATGGGACAAGAAAATGAGACATTATTAGGCCTCATTCTCACGTGGCACACATTCATTGGGTGATGATTACATGGCTATTTTTTCATCATCTAATACAAGTGTGCCACATAAGAATGTCACCTAATAATATTCCATTTTCATGTCTCCTTAGAATTTTTCTTACTATCAATGAACTATCATAGAGAGTGACCACATCAGTAATAAATACATGAGACAATGATTGATTATTAAATCAAATTTTAGACTACACTATCAGTTTCGAAATTATTTAACAATGTTCGATAATTTATTTCTTTTCTTGATACCCTAATGCATATTTTGACTCCTAACATATATACTATTATGTATGATTTATTCGCCAATAACTTATCGCGCATCCAACGGGGTGTGGAACCATACATACATACACACACGCACACATATATTTCAATGTTGGGTGTCCTACATTTGTGATTCTTTATATTTTCAATGTTTGATCGATAGCTAAGTGAAGTGTCAACATCTCATTGGAGACCAGACTCCATAAAGAACCCGGTCTCGTTTTCATAGCGGCCGTGCGTACTGGGGACTCAAGAATGTCATTGATTCCTTTAGTTTCAACATTACTTTTTAAATTTCCGTCGATTATGTCCGATACTATAGCTAACTATCAACAAGGGTTAAGGTCTAAAGAGACCACTTGTTCAGGATAAGTGATAAGAAGGCAAACTGATCAATACAACATCAAATGTTGTATCTAAAGAAAAGTTTCAAACTTTATATTAATCTAAACTCAATCACCAAATTTGATGTTATTGTGTTGCCTATTTCTACCCTTTGAATGATGTTGGACTATCACAATATACAATTTATTATTTCTTATGTTGGTGCATCGCAAGGCTAGCGCGGTAATTTCAAATATATAATATTATTATCTGGCATGCCATATATGCCGTCAGATAATTTTCATGTGTTTAGATGCCAAGGAACACATTACTACTTGATCATCAACCGCACAACCTCCCCACGCACGAATCAAACATGCACCCCACGTTCTTCCAGCATTTGCATTCCTTGAGAAAATTTAGGAAAAATCCCATTCCATCTCCTAAAAAATCACTACATGTCATTGAATCTCTGGTTTTTCTTTGTTTTTCCATCTCATTCTTCAAGAGTCCAACAATTTTTTTAATGACTTATTATTCCTTCTTTCAACTCCATATTCATCCTGCTTGAATCTGAAACATGGTTTGAGCAATGGAGGAAGAAGATCAGACAATAGAAAACCAAAGAACTGGGTTGGCATTTACTCGACCAGATAACGTTAAATCGCCCATGGGCAGCGATGGAAATTCAATCACGAAGGAGTCTAGACTACCTTCAGGCAAGTCAATTATAATTTTCGTTTTCCAATTGTTAAGCGTTCGACGTTTTTCCTCTGTGATTTGGCGATTCCATATGTTGTCGACATGTTGAGAAAGGGAATTATGACGCTGCTGCTTAGGTAGGCTACATGAATCCTTATCCATGTTCCTTCCTAAAGAATACGTTTCAAATTAATTTCTTTGGAAAATCTGTACAACTTCCATATATGCCTTTTATGAGTTCAAGTCTCGTTGTTCGCTATTATGAATCTAGACTTACGTGTCAGCATAATTCCGGTATCTAAGTTTGTCCCTTCCTTATTTCACCTCCGTGGTTCCACATTTTGTATGTTAGTATCATCATTCTATAATGTTTTCATGTTGTCATATCTGCAATTTCTAATTATGGCTATAATTCAGATATGGATCTAATGAAGGAAAAGTTTGCGAAGTTGCTTCTCGGTGAGGATATGTCTGGTGGCGGGAAGGGTGTCTCCTCGGCATTGGCACTGTCAAATGCTATCACAAATTTAGCAGGTTCCTGAATTTTTAATCTTTGATTATTCAGATGATATACTTATTGGTTCAATCATTTGAAGAAAATTCCTGATTTTGTTTGGTCTTGGGGGAACTTCTGCACGGGCTAATCTGAAATTTCTGAAGGTTTACTTGTATGCATGTTGTATATTTGATCGTACTATGTGATGTTTTTGGTCTGCTTCTCTTATTATCTTTTTTTCTGAACATATGCAGCTTCTGTATTTGGAGAACAAAGGAGGTTGGAGCCCATGGCACCAGAGACTAAAGCAAGATGGAGAAAGGAGATTGATTGGCTCTTATCTGTCACAGAGCACATTGTCGAACTCGTGCCTTCAAAACAAAGGTCTAAAGATGGAACGGAGATGGAGGTAATCTCCAACGTTTGCTCGAGGCATATTCATTTGAGCAAGACTATGTATGCATGTTCTTATGTTTATCAATCTGTTTATAAGAAGTGTAAAGTTCTTCGTTCATTATAGATTATGGTAACAAAGCAAAGAACAGATCTCCAGATGGACATCCCTGCCCTACGAAAGCTCGATGCAGTGCTCCTTGTAAGAGAACGCATCTCCTTACTTTTGATCGTATTTGAGTTGGCAATGGTTACTTCGTGTGCTCTTCCGATCTTATTCATAGTCTTGATGATAAGCAGGCTTGCCTGGACAATTTTAAAGACCAAAATGAGTTCTACTATGTAAAGAATTCTGATGGGAGGACAGATGACAAATGGTGGATTCCTACTCCAAAAGTTCCGGAAGATGGCTTAAGTGAGACAATGAGAAAGTGGCTACAGTCTCAGAAGGATTCGGTAAATCAAGTACTCAAAGCAGCTATGGCCATCAATGCTCAAGTCTTGACAGAAATGGAGATTCCCGAAAGTTACATTGATGCTCTTCCTAAGGTAATAGGAAACGAAAGAGTCTCTAACATTTCTATTATTCTAGTTTAGAAAGTGTCAATGACGGTTAGTACACAATACCAGACAACACAATTAACAGATTTTAGCTTATTTTGCATGGCAGAATGGGAGATCAACACTTGGAGACTCAATCTACAAGAACATCACGGATGAGCATTTTGACCCAGACTGTTTATTTTCGGCTTTGGACTTGTCATCAGAGCACAAAATCCTTGACTTCAAAAATAAGATTGAGGCATCTGTAATAATCTGGAAAAGGAAAATGACTGCTAAAGATAGCAAGTCTTCTTGGAGTTCAGCCGTGAGTATGGAGAAGAGAGAAATTTTTGAAGACAGAGCCGAGACCATTTTACTCATTCTTAAGCATCGGTTTCCAGGAATTCCACAGTCTTCTCTGGACATCAGTAAAATCCAATGCAACAGAGTAAGAAGTTCTTACCACAATCTCCTTTCTACTCATTTTAAGCATCTTATCATCATTCTTTTACATGTAATTTGTTTTGTAGAAACTAGAAACTAGCAATTAATTGCGGCAATTTTGCAAGGAAAATTGGATGAAGCTGGAAATTATTGAAAGAGAAGAGGCTAAAAATGATCTTGTTTGCTATGTTGTCTAGAGTCCTAGACCCATGCAGTATATAAACATGAACTCGATGTTCATATTTGCTAAATATTTATCTTTCTCGGTCCTGCAGGATGTGGGACAGGCTATTCTGGAAAGCTATTCAAGAGTAATTGAGAGCCTGGCATTCACGGTGCTGTCGAGAATAGAAGATGTATTGCAAGCCGACTCTGTCGCACAAAATCCATCAAATGCAGAACAAAAGAGGTACCCTTCAAAAGACCCTTCACCTATTGCCGTGAAATTACCTAAAGAAGAATTAGAGAGAACAAATACAGATGGAACCCCAACTTCAATGACACTGTTAGATTTCATGGGGTGGAACTTAGATCAAGGAGACACTGAAGCAAACAAAGATGCTGAACCGAAGGCAGTCTCCAAAACTCCTAACACTGTTACAAGCAAGAAAATGTCCTACATTGAGCGGCTAGAGAACCTAGGGGGTTTAAGAAGTCCAACAGCGCGACACTAACTCTTTCTGCTCCAAAATTCAAAATCCATGGCTAACCAACTGAGAGAAGTCAACCCTTTGTAATAAAGTTCAGCCAAAATGTACATACACAACCCGGCTGCGCCATAGATGATCTAGTAAGGTTCTAGTGCTCGTTCTGTGTATAGAAAGTATATTGCTAAATTTTCCTCCATTGATTATATTGTGAAATGGTCAAAATTGTACTCGAGTTTTTATGTTAGTTGGAAATTGCTACATGTGGCTTCAGTGCAGCAGATGTATTAGAGACGTGACCATTGAATCAGATAGAACTAGAGGGGTACTTAACCAAAATATTTGTAACAATAAACAGAGTCAAGTAGATTTGGACATACTTACAGGTTTGTTTGTATGGAAAATTTGACAGAACTATATAGTTTCAAGAACATGCGTCCAAGGAAATTATATTTTGCCACGTGGCCCGGGTTTGGGTGGAAGTTGGGGGCCTTTTACAATTGGTAGAATGTCTCCTGTTGCTTTGGAACTCAGGTAAGCAATTGAAAAGCCGCCACCCAATATCAAGAACTTAAGCAAGAGACCTCTCTTGGTAAAAGGAGCTGCAAATGTCTCGAAGAACTTGCTCTACAACAGCCAGCTATAGAATTGCTGGAAGTTTTTGAAACGTGGGGGTTTTTTGGGCCTGAATGGGGTCGCTGGCCTCTGAGATTATGGGTGATCGGCCCAAGGCCCAGCAACCGGGCACTGAAATTTCAGGGCTCGGGTAGGCTCGATCCAGTTTGGCATTTATTCTACCCCTATTTAAGATAGATGAATACCTGAAGGGAGTTATATGGGGAAGGTATATGGGGAAGGTGCATCTGATCCATAGAAGTCCCATTGCCCAGTGGTATTGCCCAAATCCTCCAGATCAAAGTACGCACTCTTGTCACCATACTTTGCCACCAAACCACCAGCCCTGCAAACCAATACCATAATCATTATATTCTGGGCACCCATTTGACACCAAGAAACTTCCAAATGTGATTTACTAGAATGTACTTGGAGCTGTTGTCCAAGAAGTGTGAATTTTGTCAGATATGAATGGTAACATGTTGAACACTAGATTCACTCAAACAAACTTGTCAAGTTTCTGTTGCGTAAGCTCCGAATGAGACAATGCAATGTGGCATTGCATAATTGTCTCTCACCAATGATAAAGATTCATATGATTAGACATATCTACTATGTAACAGCTTGAATAGGGCGATTCAGTATATCAAACGAGATTGTTACCTGTAGTTTGTGGGCTTGAGTTTTAGGGAAGATGGTCTTAGATGGAGCTTAGTTCCAGCAAGGGAGCTACCAGCAAGTCCCTTAACAGTAGGGGGCCTCACTGGAGCAAAGGTTGCCACTGATGCCATTGCTGACAATGAACCTAATTTGATTCTGCAATCATGTATTGGAATTTCTTATTATTTTTGGCAGGTATCTTGGCCTGCCACATGGCACACTAATATTCTTTTGTAGATATAAAGGAAATCCATTAAGGAGGTGCCACTTGGGTTCTTGCTGGATGGGCCTATCCCTTTGAGATTTTTGGTCAATTTTCTTGTATTCTAAATATTTTCTTGGCGTTTGTTTTAGGTGCATTGTCAATCCCCTTTAAGTGGGTTTATGATAAAACAGAAATAAAACAAGTATAAAAAGGTGGTGATGAACTCAGTAGTACTTGCAGGTTCTAAATAGAAACACCCACCTAGAAGTACTCGAGGTTCAAGATTTTCAAATGAATGTCTTTATCTACCAGAAGAATATATATATATTTTTTTAAACGGGAAATGGGGCTCTTTTATTTCATTGTATCAAATTCCAAAACGTTTACAAGGAAGTCCAGTGGCATATCAAACCATGTACACAAGCTAGACAAACTAAGACTGAATTTAGCTAAAGAATGCGCGACTTCGTTGTCACTTCGTCTAATAGCTTGAATGCCCAAACACGGGAGTTGTCCTCTCAGCTAGAGGAAAGAAACTTATATTTTATATCCGCTATACGCTCTTCCGATCTAAGCCCAGAAAATGAATTTAAATAGAATGGGGCAATTTTCTATTGAATCACAGTAGGTTTTGTCTACAGAGTCTGCATGCTTACATGATGCCATTTGATTTGATGAAAAAGTAATACGTTTCAATATTTTGTATAAGTAGAGAAAAGAGATCGGAAGAGCACGTAAACTCCGTAATCGAGCCCGTGCTGTTTCTATTAAAAAAAAATTGAGTAGACATCTTTTTATGGAGCCAAATGGAAAACAAATGGAGTGGACTGCGAAGGAAACAAGTGGGAATCGGGAAAAAAAATAGAAACGCGTCATCTTTCTCCATGTGGAAGGAATAGCGTCAACTCATCAAGGTTCCAGTCCTTCGAACATTTTTCACAATGAAGTCCTGAATTCTCCATCTCCATCTCCCTAAGTCCTAAAATGTTAGTGCTCGAGATCCTTCTCCACCTGAAAGGTTTTGTTTAATGACATGACCCTTGTTATCTTTTCTATTTGCATTTTAAAACAGAATGTGATATTCAAATATCACAAAATTCTTTATTGTCTATATCATCTCCCATTTAGATGACAACGTAAACCATCAACACCACAGTCATTTCGGCTATTGACGTGACACTGTTACTTTGTAATTCTTATATTGAAATTGATAATTTGACAGTACCATGTCAGACCTGAAGTTCTAACTTAAAATCAACTAGTTGCATCTCCCGTGTGTTACACAGAATAGAATAATTAACAAAAAATGCGTAGTAATTTAAAAAACTAAATAATTATAATTTTATTACTTATTACTTTCTCATATACATATATTACTAATATGCATAAATAGAATAAAAATAAAATGAACAATATTTTCACTTAACACATAACAAATTAAATTGTCATTCTTAGAACAATATTCTTACGTAATAAAAATGAGCATGAGGAATTTTTAAAAAATTAATCTCATATTGAGTATGGAAATTAAAAAACCATGGAAAGGAGAACATATAAAATTTATACAAATTTAGAATTACTCTACACTCACATTCTTATTCAATATTGTGTGGATGATATTTATTTATTAAAATGAATTTTTTTCACATTTATTTTCTGTCATATATTCTTGAAAAAATTATTTTTCACATTTCCTAATCAGTATTTGCTAAATCTACTCTAAAAAATCTAAAGTATACAGTCTCCTATTACAAAAGACTCAAAGGAAACAAATATTACAATAAATGATAAATTCTATATGATTTACCATTTACCAGTAAAATTAATTTTTAATCACTTTCTGTTCTAAAAAGAATTAAAAGAATTTTTTATTTTTGTTCTAA
The DNA here is from genome assembly GCA_963692815.1 of Nyctanthes arbor-tristis. Taxonomy (NCBI): domain Eukaryota; kingdom Viridiplantae; phylum Streptophyta; class Magnoliopsida; order Lamiales; family Oleaceae; genus Nyctanthes; species Nyctanthes arbor-tristis. The sequence continues at coordinate 19,902 of CAVNYN010218257.1, forward strand.
ATCATTATCATCAAATATTATTACTATTATATCCCTCAAATTAAATTTTTACCAATATATCAGTTTTCAGAAAAAAATAATAAATTAAGTAATGTGCTAAACTCATATCTCTAGGTTTTACGACGTGTAGTTTATCGTATTAAATTAAAATAAAAGTTTTGAAACTGATTTAATTTAATTTTATTATTATATCATTAATTTCACGAGTAGGCACTTAATCGAAATGAGTAGAAGTCCCAATAATCCAATATTTGAAATTTATCTATTAACTGTTAGAATTTTAAAGAAATATTAAATCTTTGAAGATATCCTAAAAACTCATCAAATATGTACAACAAACATTAATCGATAACAAAGGTATATTATATATAGATTAAAAAATATATAAATTTTTAAATATTATTATAAAATAAAATAATAGTGGTTTGCAAAAATAAAATAAAATAAAATAATAACAAAATATAACAAATGAATAAGTATTACTTTTTTTTTTAAAACAGAATGAATAATGAATAAGTATTACTATTATTGTTATTATTATAAAATAAAATATAAAAAAATAAAAGAAGCATAAAAAAGTAGAATAATGATTTTGGCAGGAAAACTTGTATATGATCACTATCCTACTTTAATATATATAAGATAAGATTACTTTTTTTCTAAACAGAATGACTAAGTATTACTATTATAGTTATTTTTATAAAATATAAAAAAATAAAAGAAGTATATAAAAGTAGGATAATGGTTTTGGCGAGAAAACTTATATATGACCAATATCCTACTTTAATATATATATATAAGATATAACATAAGATAAGATTGTTATGACAAAATGATATATGATATAAATCCGAATAAACCCAATGAGCCACCATGCACACTTGGGAGGAAAAGTTGCGAAATATTCCGTAGGACAATGAAATTCTCTACTTGTCAATTGTCACAAAACCTCGGCTATTAGTTCAAAAATTGCCAAAATTTCATGATGGTTTTTTGCTTCATTAATTGAAGGTTGATAAACGGGATATTTCCAAATGATTTGTTGCTTGGAAATTTGATATTTTACAAAAGAATTCGATTCTTGAAATAGACCAGAACTTGCAAGGATTAACAATCAATTAGAACAGGAATGCGTTTTTATCCCAGTACCTAAAGTTGCGCTTTGCAACCCAGCACGATTTTATCCATGCCTAGATAAAGAAAATTCATTCATCGTCTCTATCCTCCAACAAACAGAGAGATGTCTGTAACCTCTTCTTCAACCCTCCAATTCAAATCCCTCTCCCTCACCACCCCATTCCTCCATGGCTCCACCCCCTGCACCCACCTCTTCAAACCCTCCGCCGCCTCACCTCCACCGCCTCCGCCGCCCTCCTTCCTTCCGATGATCAAAGCCTTGAAGACTCTTCAAGGCAAGGTTACATGTAACTCCCACGACAAGACCGTGTCGGTCGAGGTTGTGCGGCTGGCTCCGCACCCCAAGTATAAGCGGCGGGTTAGGAAGAAGAAGAGTTACCAAGCCCATGACCCATTGAACCAATTCCAAGTTGGGGACATTGTTCAGCTGGAAAAATGCAGGCCCATTAGCAAGATGAAGACTTTCGTGGCGGTTCCCGTTCCCAGTCGGAATGCACCCAAGGTGGCAGAGGACGCGCCGGAGCAAGAGCTCCGGCTTCCCCTTCAGTCGGAGCAGCCGGTGAGTTGAAGTAAGATAGTGATTGGCTGAATTGGGGATTGAACATTTTCATGTGGGAATTTCTTTCCTGTCTCAACTATTATTATTATATGATTACATTACATTCTGTTGTTGGAATTGAAGTTTACTTCTTTTTCCTGTCCTATCGTATTATTGTCTAATCTAATTTATCAAACATAGATTTTGCATCTGCTAGTAGCCAAATGTATGATTTGAAGCATATATAGTTTTATGTAGAAGTACAACATTTGAGATTTCATAGGATGGAAATTAAGACAGGAGCCTTCTATGGGGTGTTCCTGGCATTGATGTCTTTTCCTCCTCTAAACCATTACCCTGAGTACTGGTTTTTACAACCTTAGTAACAGATGATCCATAAGCCCAGCTACAAACAAGAAAATAGATCAAATTGATCAAAGTCATGAGTGCAAGAAGCCAATAGTAATAATCATAGTGACCCATGTTGATGTTACTTGAAACCCAACTTTCTTTTCCTTGTGATCTGGTAAGGTTATCCACAGTGCTGAGTACAACACTTGCAAGCAAGTTTGCTATTGCCATCCCAACCCCAAAGAGCGATGATGCGATACTTGACATGCTTTTTGGGAGCTCGGAATAGTAGAATTCTGTTTGGCCTATTGCGTTGAAAGCCTCTGCTAGTCCACTTAGGATATTTTGAGGTACAAGCCACATAGCAGACATGTTTACCGCTCCATGGGGATTGTTCAATAGTCCTTGCTCGATTGCCTTTCGTCTACGAACATTCTCGACTATACCAGACACTACCATAGCCATACATGAGAAAAAGATCCCGATTCCCATTCTTAACTTCACGCCAAGATGTACTTTCTTCCCAACAAGTTTTGATACCAATGGGATAATTACACGATCATATAGAACTACCCAAATAGATATAGTGATGATCGTGAACATTCCAAAGGAGCCCGCCGGAATTTCAAAGCTTGAGGTTATATGTCTATTCATGGAGCTAGCTTGAAGTAATGGGAATGAACTTTGGCTTATGTTTATAGACACCATTATCCCTGTAGACCATATCGGGATGACTCTTATTAGTGCTTTTAACTCCTCTACTTGTTCTATCGCGCATAAATTCCACCTGTTGGAAACAACCCCAGAAGATGATATATCTTCAGGATTCTTGATGACACAAGCCTTGTTTAAGAACCTAGAAAATAGAAGCGAACCATGGTCAATGTGAATAAGGTTTGAATCTAAACTGTACCATATTGTTTGAGAGTTAAAATAGTTAATCATAGTACCTTAATTTGTCACTTGGCATGCTAAGTTCAGAGCCTTTCCCGTGATGATAATGACTGGAGTTGTACTGGGATAGTGCAAGCTTTCTGTTCTTGTATGCAACTACAAGGACCTGTGCAAAGCCAGTGAACAAGCTCTTGCTAGCTTTCTGTTTGACGTACAAGGAAGATGCGAGGAAAAAGAGTAGAGTCGAGGCTAACATGAGGATAGCAGGAACTCCAAAACCGACTTTCCATCCCATATGATCTTGAATATAGACAATGCCGGTTAAAGCAATAAGAACTGAAACTGATGCTGAAGCATAATACCAACTAAAGAAGCTTTCTAGTACCCTATCATTGTTGGGATTCTCTCTTTTGTCGAGCTGATCGGCTCCAAATGCCAAGGAACATGGCCTAATGCCACCAGCACCAATGGATATAAGGCCAAATGAGGTTATCAAGAGAGTATATTGTGCCGGTGAGGTTGATTTACTTGCTTTGGAAATCATAGCAGTTAGCCATAGAAGGATCATCCCCTGGTAAATGAAACAGAATATTCAGTCAATCCTTTATGAAAAAGAAATATGCACCAACACTTTTGATTTGAGTTGGGGAATTATTATCATAGAGTTACAACGAGGAGGATGCATTTTTAAAATTGAATACACACTTCAACGCAGTTTGATGATCACGGTTAAAATCTCGATATGAATCCTACAATTTTATGATTCTATGATCGGCCAACAATAAAACGATCCATAATAATTTAGAAAAAAAAAAATGTTAATATAAGTTTACGTTAGTCTGCTACCAGCTGATATTGTGTGATCAAATATACGCCATGCGTCTAGCATCGTTTATGACATTAGGCTTGTTGGATTATGTCATTTCTCATAACAACAGGTGATGGAGGGAGTACTAAGAATATTTAACACTAATCTTATTTCAACACTTGGTATGAATTAATTTTATTGCCATTTTATGATCCTCGACTGATCCCTCAATTGATCGGGCCAAAAATTATGGTCCATCAATCTTGTGACAAAATCGTCTCCAAACACATCCAAGCATACTCATTCGGTACTGATCAACAAGGACAACACCCACACTGGTGCATCATTAAAGACTACTCTCGTATGACTTCTTGACTTAAACTCGAGCCTCTTCTCAGCCCTATAATACAAGGTTAAATCTTTTATATAATTTTTTTTTTTAAATTTACCAGTGGGGGAGCCCCACCATCCTCCTAGCTCCGCAAGTGCCTCTCCTACAACTCGACCGCATGAGGAAAAAAGTTTTGTTACTCTAGAGTACCGAAAATGAATCTAGCTAATCAAGAACTCGCATGTGTTAAAAAGTCTCAATTTAATAATAAATTGGGTCATATAAATTCACATGTATGTTCTACATTTTGTCAACCAAGCGGATTATGGTATTCTAAAGTACTTCTCTTTTAAGTTGGTTACCATGTTAAAAAAATCTTAATTTACTTGTCACAAAAGTAAAGAGAAAAAAAGAAGCGCAAAGCTTGAATAAAAAATAGCAATAGTAAGAGCATTATTATACTATGTTAGTGCAGAATTATTAAAGAATAAAGGAGGAAAGTCTACCAAGAAACTGGCGATGGATCCAAGGCCAATAGTGAAGAAGCGACCCAGAAATGAATCTGCAACAAAAGCCCCAATGAGAGGCATGAAATTGGTAGCAGCAGACCAGAAGAAGATGATGTTGGTTGCTTTTGTAACTCCCATTTTGTACTCTCTCATCAGATAGAATATCATATTGGGTAACAGCCCATAACTCGCCACCTTCTCCAACGCCTCATTTCCTGTCAAAAGGAATTATTATTCGAAACAGAAGTAGACAGATCTGAAACTGATGAATTATTCAAGAATCATTTACCTATGATGAATGGCATGGTTATGAGGCCACCCCTGGGCTTTCTTGGAGCTGGTTCATTTTGCTCTGAATCTGCAACAATGGGACTCTGTTTTTCTTTCTTTGGCATTGCATTCCCTTTCTTACTTATGCAGAGGAAGAAGAAGAGAAATCTGAGCAAATGAACAAGTCACTATGCTCTATAGAATAGATGGAGAGGGTAATCAATCATTCGAACATGAAAGGGAAGTGACAGGCCGCCGATGCACATTGCGTGCGCCAATGATTTCTGAATTTGCTAAGCTTTCAGTACCAAAAGTCGGCACTCTACCACAGACTCTGAAATGTCTTTTCAACTTTTATTTCGTACTAGTCACGAACCAAGAAAATCGAGTCGAGTCGAGCCGCTTGCCCGTTGTATTGGGTGATAAAATGTGACTTGACATTCATATTTGCTCGTGTAGATGCGAGGAGAGTCGAGTCGAAATATTTGAATTTCTAGTATGGACTCACCATGAATGTCAGTCCAACTGCTCCCCACGACCCACGTAGGGGTTGAGGGAGGGTGGGTGGGTCTGTCCTTCACGTGCTACTTACAGCACAAAAGAAGAAAGTAGAAAAAAACAGGGCTGAATGTATAATTGTCCATGGGCCCTCAAAATTGCTTGCTTGACTCACTGATTTTCCTTTTATTTTTACTGGTAAAAATGTATAATAATAAATGTCACAGTAACACAGTAAGGGCTCTGCAAAGTGGTAGATTTTGCCCCAAATGTCACGCAACATCCAAGTTAATGCTTGTGTTGTGTGAGATATGTGATTTTGATCCCCCGTCAACCATTCGATGGTGTTCTGGTTGTCGGCAAGAGCAACGGAACCCACCACCAATTTCTGGTAGAGAAGGGAAACTCACATTCAAGAGTAGTAGTTATCAACGATTCAACAAGTATTTCTCAAAAGATCGTCGCCAACCGGACGAAATATTTTGTGTGGAGTCTTGTGTAAAGCATGCCAATAGATGGAAAGATGAGATATTACCAAGTATTTCTCGAAATGTCATGAATTGAATCACTCTTTCGTGTTAAGAATTCATTGCCATTAAAATATGGCTACTTCGAAAAATTACTCAGAAGAGGTAAGATAGGGGCAGAGGGAGTAGGTACCTGCATATATATGTCAATGACATTTCCATTCAGTAACAGTGGCTGAGTTACACTTTTGAAGTAAACTCAAAACACTTATGAGTCAAAAATCTGACCACATTGCAACTTCTTCCATAGTAGCAGCAATTTATGAGGAAAAGACACCAAACTCCTCACCATTACAGATCAAGTTTCTGTTAAATCCAAAGCTCATATAGATAATAAGATAAAAACCCAAAACAAGACAGATTAGTCGGCAGCATTTGAAATCCGGACTGGTTTCGATTTAGTCTTGTAGACTGATTCAAAAATCGGTTACTCGGGTTGCATCTCTACCTATCTGTGAATAAAGTTGGCGTAGGTATAACAGTGCAAATAAAAAAGAAAATTTTATACAAGGACATAAGTTTCCCATGAGAAATCACAGAAAACAGAGATTAAGATATACAGTGTTTGCATCACAGACACTCTTAATTAGTAAATAGAAGTGTATTCAATCTTGCTTTCCTATAGAAGTGTTTGAATCAATTCAATCATTCCACATGATACATAACCTTGTACAGACACTTATTGCTCCGGGAACTCCTCAAATTTCAGCATCGCTTCCAGTGTTGGGGTTGCCACACCGATATTGTTCATGTCAAAAATATTTGCTGGAAGAAGAAACAAGAAATTCATACTAGTTAGCAACTCCTCTATATACCTTTCGAGTGTAGCAAGTTTGGCTGTGCTTAAAGAAAAAAGTTATATTTCCACGCTTGTTTGAATATGTTACATTTTCTTACGTATAAGCTAAAATAAACCAATTGATTTAATTATAAACCAGTTGGTTTATAATCAAACTAATAATTGTACTTTTTGTGACATGTCAAATACTATGGTTGACACTCACATATACATCACATCAAATAACAACTTTTCACTTTTCAACAAAATTTAACCAACCAAATTAAGCCACGTGTTCCGAAATTCAAAATAGTTTATAGACCAATTGATTTATAATTGGTTTCCAAACGGTACAGTAAAAATAAGTAACTTGCTTCTAACCTTTACTAGAAGGGGGAAAATCCATGATTAGAATTCAGAACTAACTTGTGTAAGTCATGTATCAATACGAGATATCTTTGCTTAGCTCACTCTACCTTCTCCCTATAATTTCTTGTCCATCCTTGTCAGTTGTAAGTGTAATCATATAACCAAAATTTGCAAAGTGATTCCTGTATAAAAACATACAGAATTTATAATCCTCCCCTCAAATCAACACATTAATGTAAATTAGACTTGTTTTTAACATTTCAGCCAATCACCCATGGACTGGGGTATTCCAATATCTCAAAGCGATTTCTGATGGACGAATTTAGGCTCAGAAAGCTGATAGTTGGTCGTTGTCACATATGTAACAAAAATAGCGCATAGTGTATTCAAATCTAAGAACCATCGCTTCAATTATACACTTTCCATGTAATCATTGAATCGCTGCAATAAATTTCAAGAAGCACTACTATATGGCAGATATACAAGTATGATATAGAACAAGAAGTCACAGCTCACAAGATATGATGATTGATGAATGCTAATAAAATCAGGCTCCGAAAATACACAACACAGAGGAAACAACAGAAAAAGGTAGCTGAATATGCATTGTTATTAATATTGAATACAGTAAGAAGAAGAGCACAAAAATGTTAAATATCTTTCACACAAATATATGTGCATCTCCAATGGTCCCAAAGTTCGAAAAGGCGGAAATATGCCTCGAGGCGTTATTTCTTGATGAGGCAAGGCGTACGCTTCAAGGCGATTTAGGCGTTATTGGACGGATACTATTCACCTCCCCTCATATTTGGGGGAGGTGAATAATTACAAAAATGACATTCCTTTATTTACGAAAGTGCCATTAGTTTAATTACAAAAGTGTCATTCATAAATTAATTTTAGTTTTTAACACATAATTGTCCCAATTTTGAGTTCTAAATTTTTTGTGTTTTTATTAATACTATTAATTTATTTTTTGTATTTCAAATATTACATATTTTTTAATTTTTATTCCCAACGATATTCTTTATTTAACTCCTTTCGAGAGATAAATTATTTAACCTTAACTAATTATAATTATTATACAAATTAAGTATGGTTTTAATTAAATAAAAATGTTACTTCTGTTCTTATATTCAATTAAAAGAAATGAAAAATTTTAAAAAATGGGTTCCCCTAAATATAGGGGAAACCATTGGATATGCCCTAAATTGTTTTGTTGAAAGTAGAATTTCAATTATGTTGAAGCATCTCGAGTAAAAGCTTGAAATTCAACAAGAGGGATGGATCATACGATAACCTCAACAAGCCCCTCAGGTGTAGGATTAAGTTTTTTACCAAACCTTTGATAAATGTGCGGCAACCATTGACAAGTTCACGGTTTTTTACCATGTAAACTAAAATTTGTTTCTTCAATTATGTCTAAAAGACCAACAAGAAATTGACTGCAAGATTCTCAAAATTGCAACTTTTGGTTCAAGAGGATGCACAGCTCCATATAAGCATAGTATTTCTCAAGAGAGACTCAACAGTGGTGCGATTTAAAGGGAAGAGTTGCATACCAAGATGTATATCTGGTGTTGCAGCTGCAGTGGCATCAAAAATGACAGTAACAGTCTGATAATCCAACGCCACTGCGTCAAAGACCGTCTGTCGAATGCAATTTGGAGTTTGAACACCTACATAGGTAAATTAAGGAATTAAAATTGGATTCATGTCATATGCAGAAGAAGCCAACACAAAAAATTTACCTGTTATTACTAAATTCTTAATTCCGGCAACCTGAAGATATGAATGAAGGTGGGTGCTAAAAAATGCGCTAAACCGTGTCTTCACCAGCTTATAGTCTTCATCTTTGATTACTAGCCCATCAACCAGCTCTGCACCCACTGTATCCTTAGATGTTGGTTTTGGTTTTCCAGCAGAATACAAATTCCTGCGGAACAATTCAACGTCTCTTCCTAAAGGATCATGCTCCCGAACAACCTAAGCTCCAAATGTCAATTGCCATTTCAAACATTGTGATTTCTATAATTTTCTAAAAAAACAAGGATTGCCAGAAGTTATTTTCCTAATTCTAAATGACTAAAATGCCAAATGTGCAACTTACGGAGGAAAAACAAAATGCAAAACATAAAGCATCTGACCTTTGACGGATTCAACTTCAAAGTTCTCAAGATAATTATTTCAGAAATCAAAGTTTAATCACGCACTTTCACTTGGCTTTTGTTTGTATAACAGTATGCAGTATTTCTAGTCAGAATTACCACATCTCCTTGATTCTGAAGCTAAACTAATTATACCACACATTTAAAGTGAAGGATCATCAAATTGAGTAGTGAAAATATTGAACCATGTGGATTGAAATCAAGGAATTTGACATCGTCAATATCACTAGAGAATCAGAGAAAGTCAGAGGATACCCAAATAATGGGAAGGCCACGACTTCTAGCAATCTCAACAGCCTTGATGACATTAGACACAATAGCTTGGCCGCCCTTCACGTGCATCGGGCCACCAGGTAGTATAAAATCATTCTGATCAAAAGATTACCAAACAAAAAGATTTCAGCATCCAATTGTTGTTTAATAAAAACAACGGAGCAAGAAGCAGCCATGAAAATCCATATCATAATTTCTAGAAAACGTCAACCTATTGAAACCCAATAAGAAAATATTCGAAAAGAGTACACCAGTTGATAATAAATTCTAAAGAAAAACCAAAAAAACCAGATTTATCATTTCAACAGGCTGCAAAATTTTTTCTTGGATAAAAATGAAAATAGGTGGGAGTTGGTTTTTTACCTGCATGTCAATGACCAGAAGAGCGGTGGTCTTCCATTTGGAGCCATCAGCAGCCATTTTTAGGCCAGCAGCTGCTCTGCTTTCTTTCCAGTGATCTTACAATTGCCGTGAAATTGGATAACCATACCAGATTGTAGCCACTGTGTTGCAGGCAACCTTTGGATGAATAATTGGGCTTCGTGTTTGAAAATTGGCCTCGAATTCCATTATAATTTCTTGATTGACACAAATAGCACTAAATAAAATTGAGTATTCCATTCTATTCAAAAGAAAAAAAAAAAAAGAAGAAGTATTCCACTGAAACTATTTAGCTACGTTCAAGACATTCATATTGAGTACTAAAATGCCCAATAATTGTTTTTAACTAAAGGTACTATTTATTATGCTCATCCAGTTAATCTCTTAATGTTCAAAACTTTGAACACATCCCTCCCTTCCAAAAAAATAAAATAATAATAATAATAATAATAAATTGGCACATGATGCAATTACTTAGATTTGGACATAATATGGTGCTTTATAATGTTTTCGAGATATGCGTTTCTTTGTAATGAATTAAGTCGATACTCAATTTAACAAAACGAAATTTAGAAAGAGAAAAAAAGGATCTTTATTGAGGCGAGAAAAAAACAATCTTTATTGAGGCTATCTAGTAGGTACAAACTGAAAAATCAATCATCTTTGTGGACTATAGCAAGAAAATGGTTACAAAAATGATTTGTCTCCTTGATTTTTTTATGAAATTTCTCTATGAAAACCACGCTATAAAGGTAAGAACTCACTTGTAGGTAATGAACTCACAAGTCTTGTTTTTTATAATTAAGCGGTCTCCATGGTCTTCATAACATAAATCACGTGATTTCCATGGGAAAATAAGACATGGGACAGCCTAAATTTGTACTATCTCTGTTCCATAAAAGTAGTCTCATATCATTTTTCATATAGTTTAAGAAAGTCCAATTAAATGTTCTTTGAAAAGAAGAATTTATGAACTTTTTCCTAATATGCCCCTCTATTTTATTATTATTCAACTTTATTAGTTCTTATTTGTTAATTATCAATACACATCAAATATGGGCATATAAGAAAATGAAAAAACCAACTAATAAAAGTGAACAATAATTCGGGACAAGCAAAAAAGGAATCTGATATTATTTTTATGGAGCGGAGGGAGTATGACAGTCTTTCTAAAATGGACATTGTCCAAGATCTATACATTAGAATTTGGCAGTGCTCTTATGGTTTTGGGCATTGCGTGCCATCTCAAAGCAATAACAAGCTTGTCATCAGTATTATAAACCGTTCAATTATAATGAATCATAATTGGGCACCCAACAAATATTTTGGATACCGTTTGTGTTTCTACAAGTTCCCATTGTCAAGTGGATCAGAAGTTGAGTTACGGAAAAACCATCACTTCAGATGCTTTCCATAAAACTGAAGAATTGAACCTGGTTTCCCCTAACCCAAATTCACATCCCACTTTGAGCAACAATTTATACAGCAAAAAGAAGGCCCTTTCAGCTATCCTTTCACCTTAAATAGAACAAAAAAATTTGGTTGAAGTCTGTCAGAAACTGGCCTGACCATCCAACTGAGAATGATCCTCTATTGCCCAGCCAACTCCAGGTAGAAGCTGAGAGCTATTAATCACGCTCTAGTCAGATAGGTCTTATCCACGGGACTTAGGTTTCATTCTCCTTAGAACTCAAGGATACAGAGGTAAAAGAATATTGAACAGATCCTATTCAAGTAAAGTCATGACTTGTTGCTTCGCGACTATCATATTTATGTTGATCACTTTTCTATTTCGCTCCCAATGTGGGACTCTCATTTGCATTTGAATTATGAATATTAATCTCAATTTTATATCAATTTTGTCTTCATTTTTTTTGGGCCTACTAATTCCCTAACCTTTCATTAATTATCGTATTATGTTCCCACATCACCCCAACCTTTCAATTTTCACCATTAACCCCTATAAAAATGACTATTATACCCTTGATTCCTTTTTTCCACTATACGTCTCTAACCTTTCAATTTTTATAAATTTTTATCCTCATTATTTTTCGGGTATATAGAACTTCTAACCTTTCATTTGTTGTCATGTTATTTCCCTAATAACACCTTTCATTCTTACCATTTCAATTACTAATTTTAGTTCCTATTAAAATTACCATTATACATTTAATTATTTAAATAAAAATAAAAATAAAGAATAATATAAAATAAGAACTCTACACATTTTAGCCCACAGTGATCTATAAAAAATTTGATATACACCAAACTTCATGGATACATAATCCACGTAAAAAAAAGTTTCCAATCCAAGAGTCGGTGTAACAGATTGGATCGGATTTTTTATTCATCACATATGACGTAGAGGATAAGGATCATCGTGGATAAAAAAATAATTTTCTATTTACAAAAATGAAATCAAATATTAATGTGCTAATTCTAATTTTTTGTGGATCCACATTAGCGGACCAGATCGGATTGAGATGGATAACAAATCAGGAGCAAATTAGGGTGAAAATCACAAAAAGAGAGAAGAAATGAAATTAGAGTAAATTATTATGGTTTTTTTTATAAATCAAAAATTAATTTTTTAGGGCGGATCTACCAATCTGTATTCGACATGTGATTTGTAGTAGATTAAGAAATCGGATTCTATTCGTCAAGCTGATGCTTATATCGACAACTTTCTTCGATGCGAATTTGATATCTATCAAGACCATTATGGATCAATTTTTTGTTATCTTTATTTCCGACTATTATCGTTGGATTATGTAAGAGTAAGTTGGAGTGGGTGGACTTCTTATTTTATATTATTTTTTATTTTTTATTTAAATAATTAATGGTATTAACATTAAAATTTAAAATGTTAGGTATAGAAAGTGTTAATGAGGATATAATATGATAAAAAATGAAAGGTTGAAGTTCCTATGCGCCCAAAAAAATAAGTACAAAATTCTATAAAAATTGAAAGGTTGGAGACCTATAGTTGAAATAAAGAATCAAAGGTATAATAGTCATTTTGATAAGGGCTAATAGTGAAATTGAAAGGTTGTAACACGCCCCACTCCCAGCACCTCTAACTTATTAGAAGTGTGAAGTGCGTCGACGATAAATTTCAACTAGAAGTCAGAATTTACCGTCAAGGTTCACACATACTACTGATCCTAGAAAAATTTCGACAGCATCTCCCTTATTTTATTACAAAATCGACCCGTATAAACACACAGCATCAAACCCATTAACACTCCACAATAAGAGAATCCCCGTCATTACAACTTACAACCCTTCACTTGTCAAGTAATCTACAAAACCAAGTAGGATTCACAATCAATACCCAATGCACACTAATGAATTTAACCATGTCAAGTTTATAAATCATAATAATAACAAACTCTATGATAAATTCTATGTGGTGGCTAAAATTCTTGAAATAGCAAGCTCGGCCATAATGCGTTGCCCAAACTCCAATTGCTATCTGCTAAGAAAATCATTTAGGAAAATATAGGAGCTAACAAGCCCAGTGAGTGAAGTTTTTAAATAAACATGCTTTGGAAAGTCATACTGTCCAAACATAACTTTTACAAAATCCCCAATAAAATATTCAAGCGCATTTCGAAGTTTCCATGACTTTAAATGTAAATTCAACATTACATCAACATTTGTAGAATCATCACATGTTAGAAAACATCATGAATATCATTTCACTTCATAATTATCATAAAATTCACTAGAAAACATCATGAACATCATTCATTTAATAATCATCATAAAATTCACTAGAAAATATCATAAAAATCATTTTATTTCAAGATCATATATAAAATCATTACGTAATGGACAACATCATGAACATCATTTTATTTTAATAATCATCATAAAATTCATCAACTTAAATTCATCTCACATCAAAACATTTATAGAATCGTTGACATACTTGTAAGTATCATGAAAATCATTTCTTTACAACATCATCATAGCATTTTCCCCAAAGAATATCCAACGTCTCATGATCATAATATCTAGTCATACATGCGTAGACATCAGCTTGGGCCATAGGTACCTTATGACCCCTTCCCCCTAAGCGGCACAACAACCAGCTTGAGCTATAGCTAACATATAGGCCTCTTCGCCTGGGCGGTATATCATATTAACATCTTGAACCATTGGCCCCTTCGCCTCGTAGGCGGCATATTCATAATATTGAATACAAATTTTGGGGTTTTCATACATCATAAATCATATTTCAAATCAAACATTTGTTAAAAATCATGAAGCGTCATTTCATATAAAAATCCATCTGAACTTTTCTAAGAAATATCATGTGTTGAAATTTCATAAAAATACATTCATCATAAAACATTGCAAGTTTTTGTGAAATCAAAGCGTAGCATATTTCATTTAGAAAGAAAAGAAGAGGAAATGCTCCACTCACAGGCTAAGTAGTAAAGTAGCTCCTTTCTCGTTTCATTTCATTTTTAGTCTTTGTCGTTTCCTGTGACATTATATAAAAGTCTGCTTAACATTTAATTCTTTTATATTCCTCAATTTACACGCATAACTAAATTCTTTCGCTTATCTTTGCTTCATCATATTTACCTTCTCTTTAACTTATTTACTAGTTAAAGATTTTCTAGTTTAAGTAATCATCTTTCATCATTATATACTAAATTAGAAATCTCAATAATTACTCATCATTTCTACACTTAACTCTTCCGTCAAACATTTGCATCCGTTATTGAATCAAGGCTTTATGCAACTCTTTAAACAAGGATCATTAAGTTTTTCCCCTGTTTGGGCAACGCCCATTTAAAACCATTTTAAAATAAAAAACGATGTCGTATGTTTATAAAATTCTCCTAGAATATAGAGAACTCATATAAGTTATCATATGTGAAATGAAGCTCAAGAAAACTACGTTTGAAACACCAAAGTATTTTCCCACATACCAAAAATCTGTTCTCGGGTCTACACTGTCCATCCTCACGAAACATGTCATAAAAACTTATACCGGTCTCCAAATGATGTCATTATAATTTTAGATGATCGACAACTCATAGGAGATCATTCTTCAACTTGTATCTTGTTAAAATTCCACATATATTATCATTTATGACCTTTTAAAGTTCAAGGGGCAGAACTTCATATATACTAATTCCATGCCAAAGGCCATTTCATTAAATTCATACTTACACGATGATCCTTTTAATGCACCATGTTGTCATCTCGTAAAATATCCAATAATATCACCAAGTAAAGTTTGCCATATAATTAAAATTTCTTTTAAATTTTGCCATAAAAATCCGCCTATTACCAATCCATTAATTTAATTACAATAGATTCTATTCCAACTTAGCCCATATCCACGAGCTATTTTCATGATTTCCAATTTCCCATTCATCCATTCCCTTTTCACTTATTTCATCAACATATTAACAATTCTCAATTCTATTCATACTTATTTTCACATTATAGGCCATTCATATTAAAGCTTGATATTATACATATAGTATATCCATTTCTTGTGACTATCCTCCACTACACTTCAACTAACAAAGGATCATAATTTCATGAATTTAAAGCTCTAACATCACTTTATTAAAAAAATCAGCCCTGACTCCCCTTTGTTAATCTCATATTTACACCATAAATTTTCATAACTCCAATACAAACTTCATACATTTTGATTCCATATTCTCTAGCACAAACTAAACCAAAATAGGACTTAATAATATACTTAACTTAGCTAAATCCTCAAATCATCACTGTCACGCCCCCGCTAACTTTACAATATTTCCGAATATTTTAGGGAAATTTATGAATTCTGTAGCGGAAGCTTTTATTCAAATAACGGGGACGGGACGTGCGAAACAATCCAATTTATCTTATTTTACTGAGTTTAATAGATAAAGATAATTTCATAAGTTAACAAATCGTCAACCTTTTAAAGAAATATTACAACTAGGTTTTTCAAGAAAATATATAAACACAAGAAGTTGTATTAATAAACATATTTCATTGATTACCAAGGTGGGCCAAATCATTAAAAAACTTTTACAATGAAAAGTAGAATTCAAATCAATAGAAAGATTATATCTCTCTATTTGTCTTATATGTTATAAGATGTAAAAAAAATTTATACTATAGGGGTGGACATAAAAATATTAAATTCGTGGTAGTATCAATGACAGGTTTACACCATATGTACAACTCTACTCCCGTTTGCGAGCACGATCCAACATCCAGCTTGTCCTGCCTTTCAATTGTTATAACTCCAATATCTACAAAAATTGTAATAAGTGAGGAGTGAGTACAACGTACTCAGTGAATAACACAATCCTTTGATTCACCTTTCGTTTAAGAAACTCATTTCCAATAAAATCATTTGCATGTACAAAGCTTTTCAATGCACAAAAGGGCCCTATCGCTAGTTAAACTACTACCCGTGGTGCGCGCCAGATTCAATTCAATTAAGTGGATCCACAATGAACCCCGGTAGACCCATACCGAGATTCCAATTCAAAACAAACACCACACTAATCTCCCCTATTCTGGGATCATTGAATAGGTCATAGTGCAGGAAACAATTCAAAGCAATTCAATACAAAACGGGTAGAGCATTAACTAGCGATACAAATGCAATAAACAAATCTTTCTTTCAATAATAATGCATTCAAATCCATGTTTGTCTCATCAAAATCATCAATCAAATACATACTTATCTTATCAAAACTTTATGCATGTAGAAAATGAATCAAAGTATCAGGTTACCCACCTCAAATATCTTCGAATAATCCACGTGAAGAAGTATCCTTAAAGCTTTGATATTCCTCATTTAAAGCTATCTTTCAAGCTATAATCCTTCCATATATGGTAATGGATTCTTTTCAAAGGACAAATAGGTATTTTGGCGGGTTTCTATTGGTTTTCTCCTTCCCTTGGCCAAGTTGGACGAATTTTGAGGTTCGGGAGAGGAAAGGGAAATGGTTTGAAGAAAAATGAAATCCTTAGCCTATTTATATAATAGTTAGAACTTAGCTAATTTTAATAACTTTTGAGTTCCACTAATTATATCGTGACAAGTGGCACCAATCATATCCTGATAAGTGGCGCAAATCACCTCATGACAAGTGGCGCGATGTGGCACCGTACACTTGTTGGGAAATTGCCCAAGAAGTCCTTCCTCTTGCATTATCTTTCAATCAAGTTCACACTCTTCAATTCATGTCAATTAAGTCATTACACTTTAGTTTATGTCAATTGTCAACTAAGATCTTTTTTTAGCGTCAATTCAATACCAATCTTCAAGCAATCTTACAATAATATTCAAGTAATTCTTTCAAAACAACAACTTCGTTGCTTACCTTAATTTGTAGAAATTTCCGGGATGTTACAATCTACCCCCCTTAAATAAATTTCGACCTCGAAATTTGCTAAGTAATATGGTGGTAATTAGTTTTCAAAAGCATAGAACGCAATCGGATTGTCCTCACTTCAAAGAATGGCTTCCGCTGAGTACTCAAATTCCTTTTTATTGTCAAGAACATGCGTGGTGATCGAGTTATTAACTCCTTTTTCATGCAGGAATTTTCCATCTATCTTCAATATCGAAGTTCAAAAATCAAATTTATCCTTCCTTCTTAACCCCAAATATACCATAATTAAAAATTTGGGTTGAGCAATTTACTCAAAATTTTAACAATTCCAATTACCCGAAATTTTATGCAAATTTTATTCAGAACAAGTTTGGATTGTCAGTTGATCATGTACAATTTGATTCCTTGAATATTATGTTTTTCATAACTATTTCAACGAGGTGGCTACACGCATTTCACAAGTGGTTGTTCACCAGAGGCACCACGAGTTGGAAGCCAATCATTGCAGCTTGAATGAGAGGCCAATCATTGCGGCTTGAATGAAAGGCCAAAGCCTTTGTCAGGGTTTGAGGTAGAACATCACATGGCTGACATATATACTTTAGCCGTGTTTCGAGATTTTGTGAATGAATTGCAGCAGAGTGCCTGTTACACTTCCCACATTGTTGACATTTCAGAGGATCGGGAGACCTATGAGGTACGATGATATACACAGTCGGGAAACACTATGGATCGGGGTCCAGAGTTGAGTTATTCCATTTCGCGAAACCATATATGTTGTAGTTGCCAGATGTTTGAGTTCGAAGGGATTCCTTGTCGCCATATGTTGTGTTGGATGTGGGTTAAGCAGATAATGAGATTGCCTGAAAAATATATTTTACGCTGGTGGACAAAGAGTGCTTAGAATGGCCCTATTTATGCCCCAGCCGTGTACATATTCGACGCAGAGTCATTATAGGCCAGACGAGCGAGACTTAAACAGCTAGCTGCAGTCGCAATCGATAAAGCATCCTTGAATAGGGCGTGTAGTCATTACTTGTTGAGCTTGTTAAAGAGTGTAGTCTTAACCCTAGACGGCGTGGATGACAAAAATGCAAGTCAGGAGCAGCCTGCCATGATCACTAGCCAGGTCGAGATCGTTGTAAAGGACCCAGTGCCTACACGTGGCAGAGGGTTAGGCAAGCGGCTTAAATCTTTGCAGGAGAAGGCAATCTCCCAGCGCAGTAGGCATTGCAGCTATTGTCAGAGCGTTCTACATAATTTGCAGAATTGTCAGGCTTCAGCAGCAAGGCATGTTACATATCCTTGCTTTTCTATATGTTATTATTCCCCTATGATATTTATGCATATACAATGTTTTGTTCTTGTACAGAGTCACCCCAGAGGTCGAGCTATACAGGCCCCAGGCCCAACTGAATTGGGGCTTCCCGAGACAAGTCAACCACACACCAATACAAGCAGACATATTGGGCATGATGTGCTGTAAGCCGATCTATCTTGTTTGGACTAGGTAAATGATTTAAATTACTGCTATCTTTAATTTATTTGGGTGCGTAGACAATTCCTGTAACGATACATGTCCTTATACAAAGGTAGAGGGCATTATGTCATAACTAGATTTTGCTTCCTCGGGAGTTAATGCCTTGTTGTGCGTGCAGCTACGCCGTTTGACGGTAAGTTCAAAAGTAAACATGAAGTTTACTAATTGCAAAAAAATACTATGCTTAATATGGGCAATATATGTTAAGTTATAAATTTTGGTTTTGCATTCATATTTCTTTTACACAGCCAGTTCCCGAGCGAATGCTATGCCGTTGTTGAGCAGATATGGAATCAATTTAGATTAGAGCCATACATATTCTTGACGTTTAGCTTAAACTCTTTTGATTCATGATGTTGTTATCCAGCTATTTTTGAAGCAAGTAGTCAACATACTAGCATAAATTTTGTGCATATACTGCTATATATTTTTTCTATATAGGTATTTAGTTTAATTTAGTAAAGAATAACAATCTTGTGTTTATAGATTTCCGTTTTTGTTTAAGCTGTAGAAGTTTCATTAATCAGTTATATAAGGCCTAGAAAATTCAACAGTTGGTTATATAAATCAGTTAAAGCAAGAGAGGATTGGATTTTATGGCAAAGATAATGACCATTAATGAAATGAAATAATAGTGTCATTTATCAAGCACTTCCTGATAATTGAATTTTCACTCTTTGCAGAAAGATAGAAAGGATTCTGCTACTTAGGGTGTTACGCGAAAAACTAATTTTTGTTGTATGTGGCAGTGTTAGGAGATGCGCTTGGATGGTATGTAGTTGTTGGCGAAAAAGAAATCTGCATATGTATATAGCAATGTTAATTGTGCAACAGGCATGGCAATTGTGATTTTGAATTACTTTGATAAGTCATACTATAATTGTACGATGCTGCTCTAGGATATGATATATAACGTGGCAATGATGCATGTTTACAGATCACTTTTTTTCCCTCAGGTTTTGTAAGTCGGTGTTACAGAGGAAACTTTGTCAAAATTTCTCCAAAAAATCTCCTTCGTAAACTTCTCATTTAAACAAGCGTCGAACATATATGGCTCCATTTTTTCCCATCATCATCTTTATATAACCAAGGAAAAAAGATAGAAGTCTTCCGAATACCATAACAGACAAAATATTAGCTTTGAGAGTTTCAAAATAGCAAACAAAATATAAGTACATATTTCAATAATGCTTCCAGATTACCAAAGACATGAAATACAATACATGGGTAGCTATCACTGGTAGTTCATCGGAAGAACATAGAAGATGTGGAGATTCAAAATAATTTGATGGAAACATGAAAGAACCATGGGAAGAAAGTCAATAATATGATGCAACTTGCCATCTTATCAAACCCATATATAATAGGCAAACCATAGTTCAGTTTCACATCCATTTCATCAAACACTAATTGAAAATGGAATGTACCATTTTCCTCATTATCTTCAACAATATAACACCAATATCTAAAATAATAGTCATTCCATGAATTAACGAATTCTAAATATTCTTAACTAACGAGAAGAAACATAAACGGATGAAAACCTATATGAGATTATATTCAACCTATAATAGGCTTATACAACCGAGGTATAAAACAATTTTTTATTGCATTCAGGTGAATACAAGACATGGTAGTGACATTACATAAATACTAAATGGGTGAATTTCTAACTTTAAAATTACTGTCTAATGTATAATTATTATTAGTATATCATCAATCAACATAACATTACATTAGAGAACAACTCAGGAAGTAGGAAGGCAATTCAACCGAGCTCAGCTCTTCATTACATTGAATACTAGCTTTTTAGGTGCCAAAATATCAACAGAAAAGCAGCCTTTAGTTGATTGAAATATTCATTAAGCATCCATGACACTTTATGGGAGAAAATTAAATAAATAATTAACCATGTAAACTACAACATCATCCAATTTTTAACAATCTAATATTTCAGAAAGCAACATACGTGCAAACAAATCAGAGAGCAATTTCAGTGCAAACAAATCAAAGCGCAATTTACCAGCAGAAAACAACCATATATAATTCTAGAGAGCAATTTAGGTGCACAAAATTCAGAGAACAATTTACCCGCAAGAAAACACTACTCTGACGGTTTGAATTAGGGTGGTTTGGGCTCGGTGGTTCTGCTGGGCTCACTCGATCGATAGAGAGAGGTTACCATCCGGGGTGTAGCCAGCATGCCAGCTTACCCCTAGCCGGACAGAAATATCAAAAAGCCAGCCGCGGCTGGCGCCAGCGTGCCACCGTAGACTAGTCACTGGTGGTCAGTGGAGCACTCAAAACAGCATATTGTAAAGGCTAAAATTAACAAAACTTTAACCTAAAACACACCCAAAAACAATGAAAGTAGATTTAACATCCAACTCCAACATCCAAAGTTTAACATCCAATTTCTTGATAGGAGGTTGTTGTTGTGTGGCCATAATGTAATCTTTAAAATCAAAGTATTCAATACAATAAATTAGAAAAATTTTCATTTAAATGAAAGTATTCACTTAAATCTTCCAATAATCTATAAGTAAAGAACAATCCAACAATAAACAACTTCAAAAACTAATCCAACAATCCACAAAGTTCAATAGATCAATTAGAACATTATGCTTTCAAATTAAAACTACTTAAATCTTTCAACAATCCAACAATAAAGAACTTTAAAAACTAACTAGTGAGCTATCAACAATCAAATCTTCCGATCTCTTGACAAAGTTCAACATCTAAAATTCAACATCCAACTCTATCATCCAACATCCAAAATTCAACATCCGAAATTCATCATCGAGCATTCAAAATTCAACATCCAAAATTCAACAATTTAACATCCAAGTGATCCAACTCCAAGTCCAACAACCAAAACTCAAGAAATAAAATTGCAAATTTTTAATAATAGTTAAATACTTAAATTACAATTTATGTTTATATAAGAAACAAGCAGCAAGCTTACCAGCAAATACCATTTATATAATTTCAACTGCTAAACTTGTTGGCTATTAAAACTTAGAATTAGAATTTAGAAGTTAGAATTTTGAAATTACCTTCAAAGTTCAAAGAATAAAGTTCAAATATTTTGGACTCTGAAACCCACAGTTCTCTTCTGACTTCTGCCTCTTGACTGCCTCATTGGTGCCTGCCACCTGGTGGTTGGTGGTCAGTGGTCAGTGGAGCAAGAAGCTAGAGCCTGGAGGTGGAGGGTCGGAAGCACGGTCAGCGGTCAAGCGGACGAGCAAGACATCAGTAGCCAGTATGAACTGGCGAACCAGTGGAGCCTCCAGTGGAGGCCGGACTCTCCAGAGGGCTGCTTGCCACCGGCGTGCACGAGAATCGAGAAGAACAACTGGAGCAGTGAGCCCTTGAGGATGTCGTTAGATCATTAGATGAATTAGGGATTTCAAAATTGAAATTCTGAATTGGGAATTTAGGAATGATCTCTGAACTTGGGATTATTGGGTCACAGATTTAGGCTTCTTTTTTGGGCTAGTAATGGGTTTATATTGGGCTCGCTGGTTGTGTTGGTGAAGGCCTGTTACCCCTAGCCCAAATTTCCTTATCCCTAGCCCAATTTTTTTTTTTACCCTAAGCCCAAAGACCAAAAAAAAATTTTTGCCCCTTTTTTTCTTGGACCAGGCCACGATTTGGGCTAGGCCCGGACATAGGGTGGCCCTCTCCTGTGTCCACCCCTGACCATTTTTGGGTTAGTTCACGGCGCTAACTGCGAGGGCTGTTTACGCCTTCTTGCCGGCGCCTACTTCATTGCAGCTGATTTCTGGGTGGGGCTGTTGGCGGCTACTGAGACACGTATGGGGTACAGACGACTGGTTGCTTTCTTTTTGAAATAGGTGGGTGGCGGAGGAACCAGCGAGTGTGTCTCCCTCAATCGACGGTGAGTAGCCGGTCTGGCGGCAGCGCTTCCGGCGGGTTTGCACGCAAGCGACGAGAGAAGAAGTGGGGGTGGGTTTTGGAATCCGGGGGAGGAGGGCTTCTAAACTTGGGGGTGATTGAATCTGATTTCAGTTTTTATGTGGGTCCCAGTCAATTTTTTGAGGGGAGAATTGCTGTGTTGATGTGGCGGCATGGCCCTTATGCCACTTTGGACTCCAACTCAGCCTTTCCTCTCTTTAAGTGTGAGCCACTCTCTTCATAGAAAAACCTATGATGGGAGTGGTACAAGGTTTTCAAAATGGCTTATCTACGAGGGGCGGACTCAGCATTTTTACGGACACAAGTTCTGGTAAAGAAAAAAATTATTTGACAAGGTGTTACATAAATTTTATTTTCTACATGAATTTTTGAAATTTTTTTGGGCCCGGCCTATTTCTTTACTTGACCTAATCTGTAAAGGTCACTGTGAAAAAGACTCTTTCAAGTAAATGTTTATTTATAAAAAGGCCCAACATTTTAGCCCTCTACAGAAAAGGCACATAATTTTTATTTTGGTGAAGTTAATTTTTTTTAATCAAATTCACTAAAAATGAACTCATACTTGAAAAAAAAGCGGGAGAAAAAACATCATCTCTGAAAAATCCCTTCATTTTTTGGGGGAAAATTTTAAGGATTTCTCAGCTTGTGGTGGCATTAAATTATTTAGAAGGAGAAATTTCTCCATTACCTATGAGAATTTGGCACTGGATTTTTTTTTTTATTTTGGGCATCAAAAAGCTCAACCCGATTGTTTAATTACCACTTTAAGTGAGTTATAGCCAAATAAGTTTCCATATACCGTATCGCGTGTGCAAAAGAGAGCCCCTACACTTATTCAAGTTATCTTTAAAGTACTTCTTTTGATTTTCAGATATTAGATAGCATTACTATTCAACTTTTACCTATGCGATTCCAATAGGTGTTCTTTGAGCATCAATCTTTGAGCATATATAAATCATGATTTCGCAACTCTCATAGAAGAGAAGGGCACTAACCTAATTTTATCATCCCAAATTAAGTAACTAGTCAGTCCCACTCAAAATAATGCCTAAAATCAAAATTTCCCAACCGCCATTACGAATTCAGATTAAAGACCTACCTCAAAGCAAAATTTTATATCTTCAGAGCACAATTAGTGTTGGGGGAAAAAACCCAAATTAAAAAACCCAAAATTTGGATTTTTTCCCACCAAAACCCCAAATAATGTACTAAAAGAAAGGGTAAAAACCCATTTCTAGGGGGAATAAAGCCACTCATTTAGGTTTATTCCCTCTCTATGTCACACCCCCGCTAACTTTACAATATTTTCGAATATCTTAGGGAAATTTACAAATTCTGTAGCGGAAGCTTTTATTCAAATAACGGGGACGGGACGTGCGAAACAATCCAATTTATCTTATCTTACTGAGTTTAGTAGATAAAGATAATTTCATAAGTTAACAAATCGTCAACCTCTAAAAAGAAACATTACAACTAGGTTTTTCAAGAAAATATATAAACACAAGAAGTTGTACTAATAAACATATTTTATTGATTACCAAGGTGGGCCAAATCATTAGAAAACTTTTACAATGAGAAGTTGAGCTCAAATCAATATAAAGATTATAACTCACTATTTTCTTATATGTTATAAGATGTAAAACATATATATTATAGAGGTGTGAGTAAAAGTAATAAATTCATGATAGTTTCAAGAACAGGTTTACACCACATGCACAACTCTACTCCCATTTGCGAGCACGATCCAACATCCAGCTTGCCTTGCCTTTCAATTGTTATAACTCCAATTATTTACAAAAATTATAATAAGTGGGGACTGAGTACAACGTACTCAGTGAATAACATAATCCTTTGATTCACCTTTCGTTTAGGAAACTCATTTCCAAGCAAATCATTGCATGTACAAAACGTTTCAATGCACAAAAGGGCCCTATCGCGAGTTAAACTACTATCCGTGGTGCGCGCCAGATTCATATCAACTAAGTGGATCCACAATGAACCCTGGTAGACCCATACCGAGATTCCAATTCAAAGCAAACACCACACTAATCTCCCCTATTCCGGGATCATTGAATAGGTCATAGTGTAGGAAACAAATCAGAATGGCCA